>JABFPN010000538.1:0-44068 GCA_022817305.1 Leptoteleia sp. ZL-2020
GGGGGAGGGCGCCAGATTTTTTCCGTCGCGCGCGGAATGTCCGCTATGAGAGTTGAAACGGTTAATGAACAGTGGAAGCGTCAGCGGGGCGCGAAAATTACGGGCAACTCGAACACTCGCAACTATTAGTTCTCTCAGACTCTAAACTGTAAGACCCCGTGGAAGCTACACCCCGCCTAACGTCAAGTCCCTTACGTCTACAAAAAGAAATGTGTAATCAAATACAAAAATTATTACCGAAATTTTATTATATGCCACAGCATAATGTTTTTAACAAAATTGAATTTTCGTTTTTCATAAAAATTTTTTTTTAATAAACTGTACATGTATGAGATTGTTACATATAAATTTTAACAGTATTATAACTCTGTGGATCCAGATAGGGCCTTCTAAAGGCCGTAATCAGGCCTATATGAGTCTGTAATGGCCTTGCTAAGGAACAGTCTGCAATGGGCGCTATGAAGGCTCTTTGTAGGCATAATTATGAATGCCAAAGATAACCTTAACCTTGTCAGACAAACCTAGATAAGTCTAATATTGCTACTCCTTGGTGTACCAACGGACAATATATATAATATACTGCTAGAAAATGTTATTACTTTTAATATTTTCCTATTATCCACACAATGTTGCATATAAAAGTATAACTTTTAATTAGTAAGATATACAACAAACATAAGTAATGACGTTTGGGCAACGACGCTTTGATCATTTGAAATTTCGATAAAAGGCTAGTTTGGATGGAATAAATTTTGGATATATTCAGCGCACCGCCGCGCAAACACTCAACAGCTACTCGTTCTCGGCTCTCGGTCGTGCGGAAGGAAGCCGAAAATCTTTAAAACTTTAAGTCTGTTTGGGCACGTCGACTGTTGACCAAGTCTTAATAGGTTTCGGTACGTCACTGAAAGTGCGCGGGACGACACACTGAGCAATTATTGCGGCCAGCAGAGTCAACTGCGGGTCCTGTTAAGAGGGACATTTTTTTCTCCAAAGGCCGGCTCTCTGTCTCCCTTCTGGCCCTCCCCTTCGATTCTTTGTTCTGCTGCGAGACTCCTCTCATTTTGCGCCACGCACCGCAACGACGAGTCGTTTGCGCGGACGAAAACTTTTCGAACAGAAGACATAACCGGGGACTCGTGACAGAGAACGCCCGGTAATAAGAGACAAAAAAAAAGTCTTTATCTCCGGTTTCGGCTGGAAGATGGATCGGAGATGGAGAGAGAGAAAACGGTCCCGGCTATGCCGATAGATTTATTGGGATAATGTAATGGTTTTGGGGACGAGCGGACCGTAATTTGCGTTCGGGAGAGAGGTCAATATCTTTGATCAGTCGTATCTAACTGTATAGCAAAACGTGGAGAGAGAATCGCTACGATAAATTCTGAGAAATGTACGCGCTCTAGCGAACTTTTTTCGGCCACGGTGGGTCCGACCCAGTCGTCCGTTATTCCAGCAGATTTTACGACCTGGGTGATTCCTGGCCCCATCTCGGCGTTCTTAAATTCAAGTTTGGACCTTGGTAGGCCCCATCTTCGGTCTTAACAGGACATATAATGCTTAACCCGTTGAACGGCTGACTCGGCAAACCCAGGAAAACCCCAGATTGTCCTATAAGAATATTCTGAAAATTGCCTGACTTTCTACCTAACAGGAAAATCTATCTAAAACTATACCTGCCAAATTTAATTCCTAATATATCCAGTTTGACCCGAAAATACTTATTATTTGCCTGTCATTTTAGAAATTATCCTGATAGGCAAACTTACAAAGGCCCGAAGATTTGTTTATCAACATACTTTAAAAGTCGCCCAAGCCTCTGCATAACATGAAGATTTACCTAAGGTTAACTTAGGGCCTTGTTAGGGATTATCAAGTTTCAATGAAATGGCGTTTAGATAATTTGACGTATGGATAATTTAATCTGTCCAGAAATGAATTTGGATAAACTGCAGGTTAGATAAAATGACCTTCTGATATAATGCACGTTTGGATAAAACAAATTTGGGAAAAATTCAGCGTACCCTCTTGCGTCTTCGAGAGTACTAACCGAAAGTCGTTTCGCCGCGCAAAACCGACGTTTGCTGCGGGGAATCGGATTTACGGGCGCAGCCAAGCGTGCGAAAACGTACGTTCTCGGTCGCTTAATATACATCCATTTGGAGTAATTCATTACCCTTATCGTACCGAAAAGAGTTTGCTTCCTAACCTCGGCCGCGTCAGATCGTGCCAACGATACCCGGCTTCCTTCCTTCCTTCCCGCGTTATCGGACCGATCTGCTCGCGACGCACGCCCCGGCAACCTTTGGCGCGTTTCAATTCGCGCGTCCCTATCAGCCTCGTGGGATCTCCCGCGAAATCTCGAAACAAATTACGCCGCGACGGAGGCAGCGAGTTTTCAGGAAATCACGACCCCGACGACCAATAAACAAACTTTCTATACAAAGATATCGGCGCTTCCGTGTGCGCGCCGCGCCTTAATTAAATTGGACCCCCGGAAGGAGGAAGGAAAAATTGCGCCTGCTCCGCGGACCACACGAGTTAGAAGTAGGACTTCTTCGGGCTTCAATATGTACGCAAGGACGATAACTAGGTTTACACGATTAATTATTGTGATAAGTATAAAATTAGTTAAATTTTTCGAGGATCATACGATTAATTTAACTTATATACACTGAGAAATAAAAATTATGAAAAATACTAGACCTTCTAGTAAACGCCGGATGTACATGTATCACTTTAAGAAATACCCCTAGTAAAAATGAAACATGGTTCATAGATGTTTAACAATTTCACATAAGGACTACATCTTTCTTTCTTAATCAATATATGACCATATATAACTGTATATAATAGCTATATGGCAATAACTGATATAATATTCCAGCCATACATGGTCTCGATAATTTCAATATAAGGAACCCTTTCATAAAAAATTCTACTTCTATAAAACAAAAAAGAGAAAAAGAAATAAAAGGGAGTGAAAATGTTTCGCTGTGCCCGAGAAAGCTAGGCCGATGAGCGATTATCGGTCACGGAAAATGACCTAACTAACTGGCAGAAGTGTCCCCAGCCGAATCAGCCTAATTGCGTCGTTCCATCTTTTCGGGCCGGTTGGTGTGACGCGACATTTGTCTCGAGATTGAGATACTCCGGCGCTTATTGTTCGCAGACGTGCCATTCTTTGTTCGGAGCTCGCGCCTTGTGACGATTTGTCGGCGACGGAAGAAAGGCTGACTCGGGGAAATATTACGCCGGCAGGACATCAATTACGCTTTCCCCGTGGCCCGGCGGCAGCCGAAGGGATCACGCAAATGGATAACCAATACCCGGGCTTTGTCATAATGTCGACTCTGTCGCGGACAGCGGAATTAAACACCCCTCTCCCCCTCAACCACCCCCCCCCCCGAGTGAGCGCAATACCGTTCTCCTTATCCCATGCAGAAATTTCCAACCTTAGCTGCCACTTTAACGTTGAAACAACGTCGTTTTTCTGACATCGATTAACGGCGTATTAGCAAAACATTGGAATAGTTGTCGTTACCACCCCTGATATTTATAAGGCAGTCAAATTTTAATTGTGGTTAAGGAATTTGTTTATCAATGTTTTTTAACTTTTAAACTCAGTTTATCTATAAAGTACTTTGGAATATGGTTTGTTTTGCTTCTAATTAAAATACAAATCCCAGTTGACAACGAGATTTATAAGTTGTTATTTAGGGTAGTACATAGCTAATACATTATTAGTGTTATTCCAGTTAAAAGTGAACAAATTTATTCAATGTTGATAATGAATTAGAAATGTGATTATAAATGCACTGAGAGAAAAAATCAATTTGCAATCCAACTGTTCTTTAAAATTGTGATGACTAGTTTTCTGGTATTTGCAACTAGTTTTTACGGTTAATACAACTATTTTCTAAAGAACTGTTATTAGTTAGTTGCAGCAACTATCATGTTTTCTCTCAGTGTGTAAAAGGTCAACGGGATCTCGGCTGGTGACGAAGGAGGTAGAAAGAGGTAGAAGATTAGAAAAATATTGGTCTTGGTTAAACTCGTAGAGACATAGTGACATGGTGGGAGTGGTGGTGCAGTGAGCGACTACATCAGAAAGGTGTTTCATTTCGACGAATATTCAACGTCGACCCAACGTCATTCACCGACGCAATTCCAACGATTCCCGACGATTCCCGACTATATTTTTCTGCATGGGCTTCGGAGGAGCGCTCGTTACATATTTCCCAGGGACGTATTTTATGGGGCTCATTTTTCATCCCCGGTCAGCGGTATATTTTAAAGCGCGATTCGCGCCATTCGCGTGACGAGGCCCGATTTATTTTTTCCCCCTCCACGCGGCACAACTCGCGTTAATCCGCCGTGATGCTTTCGGCAATATGTTTTTCGGGATTAACGCTTGTCGTTGGCGGTCCCATTGTCCGAATAACCCAACCGAGGACGACCTTCGTCCAATCAACCCCGCCGCGCTCTCCTTCCCCCCAATTTATTCCTGCCCCGTGCAACACTCCAATGCAAAACACACAATGTCGGGGACTTTAATGAAACTTGATCGAACCGATGCGAGAAGTGCTTCTCGAATCGAGTTGATCGATCGAAGTAATCCGATTGTCCCAACGCGATCCGTCCGAAGGTCAAAGTTCAAGATAAAAGTCGAACGTTAATCTTCGGTTTAAAGCGGCCAATTTCGGTGCGGGAAAGAGCTTGGCCTGCGCGAGAATTGACGAGAAGTATAGCCAAGTAAAGTCGAAGCTCAATGACGAGTAAACGCACTGACAAATGAAGCATAAACAGGACAATGCTCGAGGAACGGTGGACCACTACTTTGTATCGATCTAGTTGAGGTAGGTCTTACTCATTCCCCGGGGAGAGAACTGCTCTTATCCTAGTTTGGGGATGAATTTCAAGGTCAGTCCAGCATCCACCTATGCCACCTAGGACCGTTCGATATAGTCCAATATTTCTACCAATCTCGGCAAAGTCGATGTTAGGTTTATTCCACTTTCGTCGCGGGATAACAAATAGGCAAGGCAATATGATATCTGGTTTACATATTTTTGCCTTTAAACGATCAATTGGGTGTAAGGATAAAAACCAAATGGAATCAGTAAAGAAGGTAAAAAATGGCTTGAATTCACAACTTCCATTTAAATTGTTGATGGGTGTAAAATGGTATATTATATATCAAGGACGGAATGACGATGATTATATAATGATTATATGATTATATAATATATGATATGGAAAAAAATTGTAAAATTGGCCACTCGAAACAGAAGGGTTGGATGGTTACTGGCAGAGTATAGATATAACAACTGGCCATGTACGAATTAAGAAAGAATATACCCATGTATCATATTTTTCTCAGTGTATGATCCATACTTTTAGTAGAGGTACTTGTCAAACTATTACAACAAACTATAAAATACTTTTGCTCCAAAAAAAAATTAAGTAAATATAAAAAACGCCAAAATACAAAAGAAAGCGATAAAAAAACAAAGATTACAAGTAAACTTATTGACATAATTAGGATACTTCGCGTCCAAAGTGAATTAGGAAAAGAATGTTAAAAGTCGTTTTATTGTGCGGGGCATGAACACGAGTCCCGTTTTGTAATAATTGATAGGATCGAGCCTTTTTAAAGTAAACGCGGTAGCGCGGTAACGAATTGTGCGACACGCCTTTCGGACGCGTTGCACTCCGCATTAACGGACGTTTGGCACGCAACGCGATCTTTCCCATTGATTCCCAACGCACCGCGATAGTGGCTTCATTAAATCGCACGTAAATAATGCCGAGTTATCGTGTGCCCCGCACTTTTGGCGCCGAACCGCTAAACCGTTACGAGGTTAGGGGATCAAATGCTTTTAAAATAAAAACGCCCAATTCCTGTTCGCGTCTCGCCCGTGAAAAAGCGGCCGATTTCACTCGAGAAATACGCGCACTTTCAAAGTGCGCTCGCCTCCACCAATTTCGTTTCGATGCGCGTTAAATTTAGTATAAGATAACAAATGAATATCGCCAAACTTTTATTATATATATTACATTTTATTGGATATTATTGTAATAAACAAGTTGCAATAAAAATTATTATACACTGACAAAAAACCCAATTTTTTATAAGAAAAAGTTTACTAATTTGGAATTATATTTGCTGAATATCATTATATGGAAAACTAAATTATTACAATTTAATGAAACTGAAGATTGAAACGTTATTTTTAAATTCAGCAAGAAGAAGCAATGTTTATAAATGTTTGGAAGGTCAAATTAATGAAATAAAAACAATATTATTTATTTACATCCAAAGGACATAAAGAATGGACGTAAACACAAAACAAAAACAATGTTTGTTTATATTGTGTCCTTTAAAAACGTTTCACTGCCAATTATGGAATTGAAGAACGAAGCTTTTTTCAAATTAAATACAAAAAAAGCAATATTCAAACATATCTGGAAGATTAAATTACTAAAATAAAAACAATAATATTGTTTAATAACATCCAAAGGATATTTATTTATGTCCCAAGGACAGAAAAATGGATGTAAGTAATTGCCAAGTAACAATGATTGTGTCGTTAAAAGGGCTTAGTAATGTTTGTTGCAACTTTTCTCCGTCTCTGTAATAACAAATGTAATTAAGGGATGCAAATATATTTATATGAGAAGCGGAGTCGAGTGGAACAAAGGAATGTATATTAACGAGAAACATCCCTCGTTGCCCGGCTACATTGCTACGTTGCCAGTAAAAGGGTAGATATTACAGATATTGCAACGAGGGGTGGCTCTACCATGGAACATTTTACATGGCACATGACTCGGTGAAATACTGATGTTTGAAAACCCCTTCGAATTATAAATAACGATGGATGTATTATCAAACAATGAAAATCGGCAAGTACTAATTTCAAACTAATGCCGCCAACAAAAGTGATTAACGATTTCGTACGCGGACCGTCATAAGTAAACCGTAATTAATTTTTCGATAAAACGTAAATAAACGAAATTAATCATTTGCTTGTTCTGTATTAATGCCTCGTGCCTCTAATTATCTTTTATAACAAAGCCAACTGATTAATGATGTAATAAATGCGTGGTGTTGTCGTTATTATTATTATTATTCTTATGGTTATTGTTATTATTGTTATTATTCTTAGTTATTGTTGTCATTATTATTCTTAGTTATTATTGTTATTATTATTATTATTATTATTATTGTTGTTATTACTGTTATTGTTATTATTATTATATTCGTACTCTCATTAAAAAGTTTGCAACGCAGAATCGTTTCGTTCAAATTGAAAAGGGATACTTTTTAATGAAATTTATCGATTGAAATATGCAACGCTCGAGTGTTTTATTTTCTCTTTTTATCGTAAAATGTTTATCGTAATGCGCAAACAGATGTAAAAGTGCGTGACAGGAGAAATAATAAAATGCACATTGTGGTTTGCGCTGGAAAATGATATCATCATCAACTGCGTCAAATATATTGATTTTTTTTGCCTGACTTGGAGGAGGGAGGGGGGGGGGTGAAAAAAAAGAATGCGAGTGCTGCGAATTTACTCATTAATTCTAACGCGTGACAAGTCACAAAAGCTCATCCATCAATTACAAAACGGATCGTGGATACATCGATAAATAATTAATGAAGGAAAAAAGCACTCTGCACGAAAATGTCATGGATACGTCATTATCAATCCAAATATAAAAGTGATAAGCCTATCACGTTTATATTTTAAAACTTACGCTCGAAAGTGAATACATAAAAAGTGTCATGGAATTAAAGAACGAAACGTTGTTAAAATGGAGCACTTAAAAAAAAGGAGTTTGTAAATATTTGGAAGGTCGAATTAATGAAATAAAAAAATAATATTGGTTATTTACATCCAAAGGGCATAAGAATGAATGTAAATTCAAAACAAGAACAATATTTTTTATTTATATCCAAAGGATATAAAAATGGATGTAAATACAAAACAAAAACAAAGTTTGTTAATATTTTGTTTTTTTGAAAACGTTTCACTTTTAAGTACCATTAAAGTGTCGATCAATTTGGGAAATGTGAGGATAAATTATGGCACGTGTTCAGAGTCTGCTTTCAATATCAACCTAAATACAATATTTTATAACTCTTTATATAATTATTTCTTTTTATATTTTTTTGCGAATGTATGATTAATGTGTTGGTAAACTTTTCAGGCGTACCGTTTTGTAATCTTAATCAAAGCTGAATTAAAAAAAGAAAATCTATTTCATTCGTCTTTGAAATTCTAAATAATAGCTTAATAATCAAAATACCTTCAATTAAATTGTATGCCCTGTAATCATTGGTACAATTTTTACTTAAGAAAATTTCAAAATCTCAGTTTAGAAATAGCCAGGTTTTAAATATCGAACCATAAAATGTTTTTTCACCTAGTAAACCGGCTACTAGACATTGAATGCAAACTCGTGAACAAAACAGTGGAAATGTATTTAAATAAGTAACATTTTTATGCTTAACTGTTCGGCAATTTAAGTATTCTAGCGTTAATGTGAAGCAATATAATAAATTGCCAGAAACGTGATACAATTTCCACGATTTCACGTAAGATTTTTATTTTCAACTTTCCAATGTAAAGATTGATATACATGTGGCCTATGTGTCTAGTAAAAATGAAACATATATGGTCCATGTTTCAATAATTTTATATAAGAGAATACAAAATTCATATATGGACCTATACGTTCTTTCTTAAACCATATTGAAATCAATTATTGCCATATATGGCCATATAAGAATATAAGAATTAAGAAACATATATGGTCACATATGAATTATAAAAAAATATGTCCATGTTTACATTTTATTAGGGATGTATGTGTACATATATGTGACATACGATCCATATATATCCTATATATCAATATATATGTCCCATATATCAATATTTACATACGTTATTTGATATTTGCCTGAAACATTTTAATTAAAAAATACTAAAAACTGCTTTTACGATTATCATTTCAACTAATTTGAATGGTATTTTCACTTTTCGGGCACATCCCTAAATTAGCGTAAAATGTTTTCAATTTTCCTATTACTTTTTTCCACGGCGTAAAACGCTTTTATTCGCTGCGTTACATTTAAATGAAAAACAAAAAAAAACCACAGTACGACGTTATACTTGAAAACTGGAGCAAAAAACAAGCCTAAGCGTATCCACCACGCGTGCGACAAATTGCGTATAAAACGCAATTTACGTAACGAAGCTAATCGTAAATCTTTCGCGTGATGCCGAAAAGTGTTTCACTCGGGGAACCTTGAATCAACGCGATGTTTTTTTTCTTTCTTTTTTTTTACGAAAAAGAATCCCGGCCGAATCTTCGGATTACTAATCAGCAGGACGTTGTAAACACGTCGACACGCTTTGCTTTTTACGATCGAGCGTTACAACATGCGCGCACAAGAATGGCGCGCAGAAAAAGGCCGCGGCGATAACGCCTAAAGCCATTGTTTGCTTTAAAACGGGCGCGAGGAAAAAAAATTTTTTTTTTTCGATAAGTCACTCCGTACGAAAATAAATCCACGTGAAATGTGCAATAAAAATTAACGTCGCAATTGCGAAGGAACCTCGCGCCTCCCGTTCGGTATTCGAGTGAAATTTCAAACTGCGCACAATTTAAATCAAACGAAAAGTCGCGATTCAACTTTTTCCCGCCCAAGGAACACACTTCGAAGCGATCGTAAATAAACTCCCCCCTCCCCCCCTCCGGCGCCGTCCGTAACCTCGATAGGTTTAATTTTCTACCGTTAAATAATTCATTACGAAAAGAAAGAGAGAAAAAAAAGGGAAAGAGCGAACCCTATGGAAAATTGCCACAGTCAACGTACGGGGCCGATTCTGGCCCAGTACTGTTAGCCAGACTTTGGTAAATAGATAGGGCCGGTACTGATTTGAGCTTGGTTATTAACAAAAACAGAACATAACCAGATGTAAGACATGCCAGACAAAATATCAACGCCATAGTTGATCCAGACTTGAACCAGTACTGGTGATTTAAAAAACTTGTTCAATGCAAGACCAACGCTGGATGATGACTGCACTGAAAAAAAAATGTTGAGTGCTTCCATCTCGATGGTAGAGTTGATGAAGGCATACTTGAAACAACCATATTCGAGTTAAATCTCCCATATTTATATAGTTGAATTGACTCGATATTCAAATTGAATAATTGAAATTAGTGAAATGACAGTCGGTATATATCTCACGTTACGAAACAGTGACGTTGGCACAGAGGTTTAAGTTTTAACTCCATGTTAAAATATCTACCTACTGAGTTCAAATCCTAGCCAAGGCAAGATTATGAAAAGATTTTTTTATATAATTATTAAATAAAATATTTCTCCTTACCAAGTATACATAGAGTTAATTAAACTCAAAAGATAGTTTATTTGTATTAACAAAATGAGCTATGTCAAATTATAAATAAGCTTGATCGTATTTGACTCAGAAAACGAGTTGATTCAACTCGATTCTACTTGATTCAACATAACATTTTTACAGTATAATGGCACGATTCCGTCACTGTACTGGTAACTCTGGTAACAGTACTGTACCAGCACTGGACCTGTACACTGATAGAAATATATGCATGGTACAAGTATACATATGCTTAACCTAGCTATATTATATGCTTAAAAAATTGACAGGTATATGTATACTCCTGAAAGGTATGCGTATGCCTATAAGAAGCATACGAATTCTTGAGCAAAGCATTTGAATTTATATCATAAATATACACTAAATTTACACTAGATATAATTAAACAGATAATCTTAAAAGTCCGTGTAATGCAAGCCGTTTCTATCAGTGTAGAATTATCAAAAATAAATAAGATTTTTAAATATAATACAATCAAATTTGCAATCCTTTTTCATATTAATTTCAGAAGAAAGTTTCAATTTTTATGAACCCCTATTTGGTTTTCCGTAACGATAATTTTCTTTTGAATTAGAAAAGAAATATGAATTAATCAGATTTTAACAAGTAAATGAATTTACACTTTTAAACAACATTCTATTCAGGAACATTCTATTGAGAAATGTTCCGTTTAGTTGGTAACCTTCAACTGATAACTTATGCTTCAAATGTATGTGATTCCTAACTAAGTTAATGTCAGAAACATATTAGGCTTTCTGCAAACATTAAAATTCTATTACAACAAAACTGCGCTCATAATTTAATCAGATTTAAATTATAAAACTGAAACGTGTTTGTTGAAATTTTCACAATTTCTAGATAATAGTCGGTAAAAAAACTTGAACTAGTTTCTAATTGGATTGTTCTTCAAGCTGAGGTCAGGTTTTAATACTAATTCCTTCTTATGAAAAGAGAAAAATTTAATTTCTCATAATTAACAGTTTTTCCTACCATATTTTTTTTACATGGACTTTGAAAATATTATCTTCGTACGATACAATTATAATTACCTTTCGGATGAATTGAAATGCACGAAATTTAACGTTAAAAGTGAACTCGTAAAGTTAGAAATATTGGAAGCTAAACTTTAATAATAGCTTTAACTTTGGTCAAAGGTTAACTAAGGTAATTAGCGCCGATTTTTGTTACGTAAATTATTAATTCAAATCAATTACATTTCTATTACATAAATTGGGAACATGAAAATTAAACTTTCTCCTCTTAATAACGAACGAACAATGAAATACTTTATTTCATATTAACATTATAAAATTTGAGAGAAAAAAAAAATACCGAATAAACTTTTCCGAGAAGAATTTAAATTATTTACACGAAACCAATTTGTAATAGAATGCATGAAAAATTGAGCCAAAACAAATCGTTTACTTAATACAGTGCAGAATAGCAATTATTCTCCGCGCGGACTAAAATTTAGTTCCACCTTTAAATTCTTATTAATCAGGTAACTTTCCTTTCCTGCGAAGTCGCATAATATATCAAGCACAGATTAGGACTAGACAAGTTAATTTGTCTGATAGACACCAGATATAAGTTAGATCTGGCGAGCGACGAATTAGTTAGTTCCTTATAGATAAATTACATAAATCGACCGGTGAAAAAAAGAAATGTTTTCCAGCAAATGCATAACATAAAATTTTCAAAGCTAAATAATAAATAAATTGCGCGTAATTCGTGGATAATGTCGACTTTACTATGTATCTTATTACAATTTTATAGGCGGCCTACTAGATAGCCGGGGAGCAGAATTTTACTTAAATAATAACAACGCGATAATGCAAAATTATTGCAAACATGAAGATATTTTTAACAGCGCCTTTTATGATCGGCAATATTTGTCGCAAGTGGGGACGCTCGAAAAAGCCTATAACTATAATTTCCAATTCAATTAAACGGGGAAAAAAGAAGAAGCAGAAGAAGGAGGAGAGAGAGAAAAAAAAGAAGCAATTGCCATTATTCGTGCGATAAAGCATTCTTTTAATCGCAGATTGTTAGCGAGCGTTTATACATATAAAATGGATTTAATTTCATGAAATTCAATTAAAATATAGAATAAATTGCATTTTACTCGCTAATTAACCGTTAACCCATGCCACTTAGGTGGGATTCCTGGGACTCCTTAGTATTTAATTTTCCATGCTACATGAATATGATTAAATATGCCGCGCTGCCCTTCCACACACTTTTAAGAAAACTCGCTTTTACCTTCGAGTGAAATAACAGTATAGCCTCATGCATTTTTCATGAGACTTTTTGAAATGAAAAAGAAAAAAAAATGCGCCGAGGTGGTGCGTTCAATGATATAATTTTCCTTGACAGCGCGCGTTAAGGCGCAAGATAAAAATGTTTTTTCATATAATTGAAAAGGATGCGCGTAATTTAATTCCCCCTACCCGACCACTCCATTACGGCCGATAATAAAACCGCCATTACATCCGTTAATGCGTTCAATAAAAAGTGTTTTTGACAATCCAATGAATTCCCTTGGTCGCGCGATACACTGCGAAAAAATTATATTATACATTTCTATACCTTTTGACGTTGGAGGGATATCGAAGAGAAAAGAATGTAAAAAAATTAGGAACAAGGGATTACAAACTTTAATAAACTGAATTCTAATATTTGGTAAACTTTTTACTTTATATTTTATCCGTTAAAAGTCACTAAACATTTAATAAACAGATTGTTAAATTGTACGAAACTACATAGAATTACTATTTTTAATAAATTAATTTTAACAAATAATAATCATTTAGTTTTCAAAGTATTAATATTCTGTAAATATAATGCCAAATTAGTAAACTTTTCATTGAAAATTGGTACTTTTTTCTCTCAATGTACCAACGTATTAACACATTATGTGTGATGTAAAACAATTTTTTATATCATTTTGTAATATTTTCTGGATTATAGTGATTATTACCATACTAATGGCATGGTAAAATAGCAGACGATATCCTTTCAACGTAAGAAGGTACAGTAACTTTAAGTATAACTTTTTTCTCAGCGCACAATTTATTCGCTTGGCCCGCGCATAAACAAATCGTCGAGCGTAAAGACGTTTGGTTAGCGAGTCCCTAACACAAAAAGGAACAATTTCACTAAAATTGCAAGCGTCATTCCTTGGAGAACAAGCCTAGCCCGCAACTTGCCGCAATTATTGCCGCCGAGGTGCTCCACTTGCGAACGCATCTAATGGCTTAATTAATGAACCCATTAAAAAGTTAATCGTCGCCCTTACGGCTACTGTAACAGGCGCCATTATCTATGTCCGAATCGGGCATGCATATTCAAACCAAACGGCGTACCCCGTCTCAAATTCCACCCGACGTTTCGCCCGCGCGATTTGAACGTAACCCGGCAAATTTGTTGACCCGCCACTTTACCAGTGGTGCGATTTTGTTTCCGCCAGTGTTTGTATCCGTTGCCAAGCAATTAAAACGTTTGCCCTTTGATAAAAGGTAACGTCGCTCTCTGTGCCGTCGTCCAAGTGACATCGGCCGGCGCGGTCTTTTTATTCATTTATTCCAACAGCTTCTCGCAACATGCGCGATGCCCATTACCTCGACGCATGATGCACACGCGTGTCCGTCCGGCCGTTATACATATACATTGGAGCCGTCGCTGGCTCGGCTCGCGTATCGTTTGTAATTACTCCTTATTTGCTTTAGCTAATGAGCGTTTGATTGGCTTTGTCATTTAGTCGGGGAGCTCATTACTTGCTTTTCTAACGGGGCACTTGATGCGTCCCTCAGTACCCGCTCTATTAGCGGCAACTAAATCTGTCTATTAGACGAGGCCTTTGTCAAGTCCACTTTTCCTCCTTGATAATGCCATTACCGGTGTACAAAAAGGTCTAAAATGTTTAGAGGGCTCGCGTTTGTCATATTAATGGATGAATTATAACGTCGGCAGAGCGAATGTCCTTTTAACTTTCATTAATATTGCCCTTCTAATTCTCTCTCTTTTTTTTTTTTTAAATTCGTACTAAAGGTAATCAAAATGTTATTTAAATTTTACATATATTTTTTACTTTATAATTTACTTATTTAATTTTATTTAACTACTTAGTTTGATCGCTTAAACAATTCAGCAATGTTATTTTTATTTCATCCAAAAACAAGTTCAATTCCATTTTAAGATTATAGTTATTTTTTTTTTTACTTTCTTAATACAATTGTTTTAATTAGTTATGCTTTTAAGATCATCCGAATTATCATTAATAATAAACGTATTATTGTTTATAATAAATGTCTTTATATTACATGTTGTACATACAATTATTTCTATGGCAAAGGAAGAATGCAAATTGGAAATTAAAAAGTAACCCTTCGGTATCACTTCCACTACGAAACTATTAATTTATCCGCGCATTCCACATAATCGTTCTTATTAAAACAAGGGTCAATTTGCGTCGGGAAGCGTGTACATCTCCGCGCGATAACACAGTTGGTACTTATAAGTCGTACGCGTCGGTGCGAGATTCTCTCGCGTAACTGCGAACCTATCGTTGTGAGATCTTCACGCCGATGGCGCCTACCGCCGTGATCAACGTAAAAAAATGCGTTAATTGCTCCTATTTTGTTCCCCCACATCCCGTCCCCCTAGCTCAAGATGAAATGCTGACTAATTCAATTATCGTTCATTCTAAATTGTTTAAATCGTACAAGCCTAATTAGAATCGTTATCGCCGTTATCGCGAAATCAATAGATAATCATTTTGTAGGAAATTTCACAGAATCATACACTTGTACGTAACATGTGCAGTAATGTATTACAATACTTGTGTATATGTTATTATTTATTGTATATTTGTATTAATTGAAATAAAATACGACTTAATATTTTTAATTTCTTTCTCTGTGATATAATATTTAATTATTTTTTTTAATTTAATATTAACGCAATATACTACACAAAATGTATACTGACTCATTGTATCACATTAAATAAAAAAGCAAATATACTTTAATTTTTATGAATTTAATATTAATATTAATATTAATAAAAATAACATTTTTAAATATTCATAAAAATGATATTTATGATTTCAGAACCAAACAAACGAGAATAAAAAAAGGTTGTGCGTGTTGTATGGACTGTTTGATACTTGAGAAGTATCAAGGGTCGCGATAACAAACTGACGAGTCAAGGTATAAATGTAATGAAAATGAAAAAATAACTTCTTCGGGCTTGAGTACGTATAATAAGTTATACAAGGTTTTTTATTATGTGTAATGAGTATATATGTGTACACAATTTATACATATATAAATACTGTTTCAAAGACTATATGTCAATGATGCTTACACACATATATATGTATATATATATATATATTTATAGTTTGATTAGTAAAATTACTTTCGAAAAAAAGTAACAGAAAATTAGTATGTATTGTTAAACTATATAAAATATAAAAGTAATAATAAAAGTAATGTCAAGTAAAAGTGTGCACATGTACGACTTTTGTTGATTCAAACAAACTATTTCCAGTGCCTTGAAGTTGGTCCATAATCATTCAGTGAAAGAAATGACACGCCAATAGTTATTTTAAGACACAGGATGAGCCTAGGTGGCGGTACCGTGTAACAATGCGGGGTAGCGCCTTAATGGAAGCTCGGCCAAATAGATTCTGCTTCCTGTCGGGACAACAGATCGCGCATACTAACTCGGTAGCTACCGTTAGTCCATTGGCTGATATCGCGTTCCTATAAACCCTCATCGTAACAACGTCCATCGTACATAACCTTACTTCCTTTCGCGTGCGTCTGTATCCTGTAACGCGCGAGTTCATTCTTAGCGATTTTCCAATACACGGTTGGTGATTTATACCTCAATTGTAGAATCGATGCTTTTGCGCGAACAACGAAAACGACAAAATGTCGCACGATCTAATTAATGTAGAAATAACATTCTCGGTATTCGATCTGCGAAAAATTGGCTCTTTCCAATAGGATGAAACTGACTTGACCAAAGGATGAAATTACTTTCATTATTGAAAGTTTTCGTTTATTAGAAGTTTGCGAGTAAAATTTTTGCAATTGGGAAATTTGCTATTATAAATTAGAAGACAAAAATAACAGCTAAAATTTAAACTGCTGAGGCAACAAGTATAAACAATACTCTGCAATATCGAAATGCTAATATGTTCGAGTTGTTCAACATGCTTTTTAAATCTCGACACTTAAAGATGAAACGAAAGCTTTCAGAGTATCTCACACTGTATCTCCAAATTCACGAAACAGAAATTAACTCTTAATTAAACCTAACCATAATTTCGAAATACATTTTTTTCTTCGTTCCACTTAGAATATCTTTCGCTAATCTCTGGACTTGAGTAAAAAAAAGGTGTTGATTTTTTCACCAAAAATCAAAACCTGGCAGGCAGATAATAAAAGTGCCATGTCAAACCGCAGGACCTTTTGCGGGAAGACATTAAAACCACCGAAATCCCGGTTCCCGACGAAACTCGAGACAAGTTTGGAATACAAATTAGCACATAATCCCGAGTGTGATGTAACTCTTAATACGTCTTTTTAATTATGAAAATTGTCTGGGATTTGGAGGAAAAAAAATGAACAACCGAGGGTCGCCTTAATAGAGCCTAAAGAGCTTTAATCTTATCTGCGTGTAGAAAAAAAGTGCTCAATTAAATTGAAAGCAGATTAGTCGATGGGACAGGGTCGCTCGGAATTAATAAGATGCGACGTTTGAAAGGAAAAGAAAAAAAAGGGGGGTAAGAGAGAAAGATGCGACAACCGCGCGGATGAGAAAAAAGGATCTCCGATTTGAGAACGTCGCCCGTTCGCGGAACTCGAGCCTCGCAAAAGCAGGCGTTTCGCGCGGGGTATCGCTGGCATTTAAATGTTAGAGCACTGGTATTTTGCCAGCGTAATCCTCAAACCGCTCTCTGACGGACGCATTTCGAAAGTTAAATGCCATCAAATGTTTTGTTCGCGTTTTACACTTGTGCATGCATATATTATATTTGTATAACACGCGATGTTACGTCGCTGATGCGTAAAGCAACAAGTGATGGAATATCGCGTCACGCGAGCGTGCACGTGAGTGATTTTGGCAGGACCGCGGTTTCCCTGGGCGCGCACCTCGCGTGACTCCGCATCAACTCACATTTCTAATCATCCTTTCTGTCAGTTGCGTACGATCCTTAAGCCTCTGAGTAAACGAGATATCATTAACAATTATTCAACCACACAAATCTGTATTGAAACATGCTGGACATTTCCGATTGGTTTTTTGAAACTTTTTAAAGTACACAATAATTTTAATGTTTTCTCGAAATTTTATTAAAGTTCAATATCGATTTGTGTATTTGAATAGTTTCTAATAATTTCTGATTTATTGGACTGTTTAGTTACGACCTTTTTAAGTGTCGTAAAAAAAGTAAATAAAAAACGACAAAAAATATATAATTGATTTTTTAAAATATTTTTTTAACTTCACTGTAACTCTCTTTATGTGTTCGTTTCCTCCTATATAGATTTCGTGGATTGATAAAGAATTAACGAATCTGAAAATCCTGTATCATAAAAATCGTTCTTAAATAAATGTCTGAAGGTTTTTTCTATTTCCGTTCTATCTTATTCAGTAAATGAGAAAAAGATATGCATAGAAAAAATCTTCTAATCTAGTTAATATTTCACTTTATATACAGTTAAACTTTATTGTTTCCTCAGTAGGAAATATTCTACCGGGTCAGTAAAGGCACGGTACTAGTGCCAGAGTTATCAGTACTGGAGTGATTACACTGGGCCAGTACTGTTTGACTAATGGCACAGTACATAGCCTAGCACTGGAAAAATTTTTTTGAATTTGAATTACGTTCTATTTTAGTTGATAATTAAATTCGAATCAGTACGGGCCCGCATCTGCACCGGAATCTGGCCTACGATACTCTACCAGAATCGGGCCAGTTCGTCCACTCTGGCAATTTTTCTTAGTTATTATAAACAAATTACCATTTATTTCCGATATTCTTTCACAATACACACGATAAAGAATATACTGTACTTTATTAAGGATAAAAATCCAATAAAAATCGATCTCAAAATGATAAGATTCGATTCGATGCGCTTCTTAAAATCTCATGATTTTACGGTCGACGAGATTTTTCATTTAGGCATTAAATATTGAGTTTATTGTCAAAGCTCGCGGATCGTAAATAGGCGATCTTGTAAATTTGAGTGTTCGGTTTCGCATCCATAAATTGCATTTGGATGGCAATTTTTCAAGCCCTACCGCGTCGCTCATTGTTTTCTCCGAATGTTATTCGAGAAATTCCGGCAGAACGTGGAAAACGTCAAGTGCGGCGGTTCGATACGATACGAACATCGACGTTCGCAAAGAAGCAAAATTAGCCGTTCACTATGTACAGTTACGCATTAAGCTAACAAGACTTACTTCCGATTATAGTGAAGGCTCCATTGTTCTTTGGGGGAGTAGACGTCGGTAGTGTCGGTGCTCTTTAGTACTCTTTCCGAGTCCAACCGACCGGCATTCTCGGTACGGCACCTACCTATTTATCTATCTATTCAGTCGCCCGCTATAATACACGATAGATCCCGCGTGTTATCTGCCGCGTGTTCGTCTTCATCATGCGCAATCTATTTGCGCGGGAATAACATTTCATGAAAAAGCGATTCCCGTCCCGCTATCAGTTTTTCATGATGTAAATTATTCATTTGCGATTGTTTGAAATACGATTCTTCCCTTTCTTTTGTGACGGCCGTAATTGAGATATTTGTTTTTCCACCGAGAGCAGTATTATTTGCGACGAATAGAATGGGAATATATGTTGATCGAGTTATGAAGTCTGCATGCAAATAAATCGGAGGGGGAAATTTTATGCCTCCGTAATTCACGGTGTCTTCTCTTTAAGCTGAACATCATTAAATATGTAAATTTAGTTTTGGACATTTCAAAGAAAATGGCATTTTTTGTTTCTTGAATAAACCTTTGTTGAAAACTGTAGCGAAAAAAGTTTGCTTTATATTTATTTATAATGCTGTATAATCAAGTGTAACAAAAATGATGAAATGATAAAAATTTACAATGTGAGAATTTTTATTGGGATAGCAAAATATTACGTTGCAAGTTTTAGCTTTATAATCACGTACACGAGACAATCGTATCTTGGATTGAAATGAAATAGTTGTTACTTGATAGCAGACATTTAATGATATTTTATTTATTCAGCGCAACAAATTTTCACGTAGTTATATTTTATCATTTTGATGGGAAGATTACATTTTAAGCATGATATGTATAATGTACATAATTTAAGTGATTACAATGGCTGGTTTATTCTTCGTTCACTTGACCTTTCGCAGTGCCATTTTGTTTGATCATCTTTAACCTTCAATCTTTAATTCATCATATTAAATAATACTTACATAACTTATTAATATCATGCACTCTATGAAATTCTATTCAGCGTATGATTGTGGCGTTGGTGTGAACGTTTGAAATTAATTGAAAGTTTACATTAAATCGCAATTTCAGAGAATTTATATTTTCATAAATTACTTAAGCTGACTCCGTGAATATATTTCAATTAACGTATTAAAATTCAAAGAGTTCAATTCACGTATGAACCCACGTTCCTCGTTATAACTTTCTTCCAATATAATAGTATATTACGCATCAAGGGAGATTCAAATGGAAATCCATCTTCTCTTGCAAAGCTTACAAGCCGACCTGTTAGAGTGGTATTTTTCGTCGCGAGGGATCGAGGAACTCCTACGTTTGAAATACCCTCGGGCAGAAAACGTAAGTTTTACGCTCCGAGTGAAGAAATAGTACACCGAGAGAAAAGAATTATAAAAGAAGTTAAATTTTATAGTAAACGTTGGGTACACTTGTCGGGATGACAATAGGGGAGAATGATGACGATTTTCAACGAGTGCGATAATCGCACGAATTCAGAGAAAATGGTGACTATCATGTCTGAAATTAGGGGACGAAAAAAAGCTAATAAAAGTCCAGTAACTCTGGACCTTATTTCCAACTTTAATGTAATTACTGGTCTAATATTAAGCATTTTTCTCGTATTTTATGAAGAGGAATCGTTACTTTCTCGCACGTGCTACAAAAGTAACCATTTTCCACCCTACTTCCTTTGATAGCCAAGACGCGCAAGAAGAGGTGTCAAACTTGCCGGTACGTAGGAACATTTGGCGCGCGCGAAAATATTCGCGAGCGGCCTCAACGGGCCATTTCGTGCCACGACTTGGCAGCCAACTTCTGGTTATTACGGATTGATGACTTCATTATCTTGCCATTAGTTACCGTTGCCATTACTGTCACATTTACTTACGCGGAGGCTCATCGCCGCGAAACATCAACGACTCGCGTCGTACCATTGCGCGCGCGCGCGTGCGCGAGCGCCAACAAAAAGTGCCGAACAGGCCGGCATCGAAAAGATGCCGAGTCCCGCTCGGCAGTATTTAATTTCAGCAAACGCGGCGATAAAGTAATCGCTTTGCGTGCTCTCCCGTGACTGCACACATGCGCGCGCGCGCGCGCGAGCGAGCGGGGCCCGATGAAGACGTGGTTTAAGGTCTCGCGCAACATACGCGGCCGGCACCCCGCACGTCCAGGCGCGAAAGGATAAATATCCGCGATCGGCGATTTATTTGAATTCTTAATGGCCGACGCGCGGAGACGGCGCGCTCATGTTCCGCGGCGTCGGGTGCGTTTCGTTCTGCGAGAGATAAACTGCGAGACCTCTGCGCCAGAAAAAGCCGCGGTACCGTTAGGCCGCGCGCTTAATGGATTTTCGCTCGTTCGCCACTTCTCCCTTAAAAGTGAGACATTCGTGGGAATCGGCCATTTAACCCGTCCATTTTCGAAATACCCGCGATTAACTATTCCGCGGCGTTCCTCGCCTTCGGGATGAGATGAGTGCGAGATAACTCGCTAATTGTCGCCGCTCTTGACGCTACCGTACGCTCGGGTCAGGAGGAGTTAATTTTCTTCTAACTCGACGGCCATCGACGGCTCCTCTTATTCTTTTTTTCTCCTCCCCTCTCCCCTACCCCACCCGCCCTCCCTCTCGCTCTCTTTCTCTTTTAGTATTTATTTATGAGACGTATAATGAAGGTTGATTTATTATAATTCGTGTCCGACGGAAATACAACATTTTGAAATTAACTCGTTCCGCAAACTTTTATCCGCCAGCATTTTTATCCTCCATTCTTGGGAAGTAATTATAATTATTCGTACGGTTAATCGGAAAATTGATGTATTTTAAATTGCAACGGCGTTCGGCGTTGGGTTACATTTGATTATTTTAAACTCCAAATGGAACTAGATTTCATGCTTGTACATTTCGGTATAATAAAATTGTTCGACATGAATATTCCGCGATGCTTTTCGTTATAAATTACGTAAGAAGAAGTGTTGTACTGCCGGTACTTTCGAATGCAATTAATTATTTTAATTTGTATACAAATTTTTCATCAAATATATTCTACTTACTTATTGTATGTAGATATTGTACATTTGTAGATATCGTTCTTTAATAGTACACGCTTAAGTTATTTAATTTAATTAATGTTGTCGCTCATTCTCAAAATATAAAATTGATAAATTTTAAGCCAAAGACCGATTATCCGTGAGAATAATTTTAATATCAAAGTAACTGTTTCAACTCATATCTTACGTATCGAAAGATACATTAGAAAGCTAAATTTTGTTCGGCTCATTATTTCACAGGTTAAATTTGGTAGCATGAAAACAAGTTTCCGAAGACAACATTCTCATAAATTATAATTGATATAAAAAAAAAATTATCCTCTACAATCTAAAAGCCTTTAACATAAGTTCCATCTCAAGTAAGTAAATTTAAAATTTATGGTATAAATCGCTGTAACTTTAACAATCAATATAATTCACCGAGCCAGGGTCGACTTGCATATACTTTTAATTTAATGGCTCCTCTTCGTAAAACAACTTATAAACAACGATCTTTTAATAATTTTATCTAAACGCGCGAACATTAAGAAATTTAACCAGAGGAATACGGTTATAAATTAAGACGCGATCACGGGGATGGCAAGGAATATTATTTCATTATGAGAATTCACTTATGAGAAACTCCTAAACCAGCAAACCTCTGGAATCCGTGCCAATGACTATCGAAAGGTGTCAAGAGGTGAACAGACCTTTTATCGAATTGGCAAACATCGGATTTTCACGATAATGCTAACTCCCGAGGTGTTTCTGTTCCACTTTCCCGACATTAGTCAATAACCCCGGGTTACATGTGTTTGTTATTACCTTTAATTGACACGTTAACCTTAAGCTAAAGCGTTATTGAAACAATTCTAACTCGATCGGGCTTGTACCTTACGGTAATTGTTTTCAGCGTGACGCAACGTGATAAATAATTTTGTCCTTCGAGCCCGGATTAATCGCCACGAAGTGGCAAGATAAAAAATGAAGTCGGCAAAAGGCAAGACAAAAAAAAAAGAGAAAGAAACGCCGATTTTTGCTCACGCGTTATCGGTATAAATTATGCAAAGCAGAATTTAACGCGAGCCCGTCTCCTTTCGAACAAAAAGATAGTCTTTCGCAAGAATGCATTTCACCGGAGCGCGGTCATAACTCGGGTCACTTTATCTGTCGGGTTGGCTCGCATATTACGATAATTGCGAATTTTGTCTCCGCGACGTCTCCTTCGGGATGGCGTTTCGGAACGTTTTCGTATCTCGCCGTTCCTCGGTTTACGTCCGTATTACGACATAAAATGGGTAGGTACGATGCGAATAACGGACATAATGGCCGCGGGGTCTGTCGTATACATCGGTGACCTGGTAGCGCGATTCATACGCATTTATCTTCGTATCGCGTAGCCTCACCCACTGTCCGGCACTAGAAGTCCACCGGCGAAAAATGGCTACGAGGGCTCGATAAAGACGGACGTTGGCTCCGCGGGAGTGAGACAGAGACGAAGGAGATGAGGATGAGGTCAAACGAAACGCAGACGGTATCGTCAAGCGCGGACATAAATTGTTTTCGATGGATCGTTATTTGCACAACTAACAGTAAATTTTTCCGCGGGCCGACTCCTTTTCCCAGGGCGTTTCAATTGAAATCGTAATCAAGTTGCCACACGGAGGAAATGGCACCGGGGGAATGCGGGGAAGAAGAAGAAGAAAAAAAAGACATCAACCTCAAATTGTCCGGATCATCGAAATGCCGCTTACCGTCAACTGGCTGGCCGTAAATTCTCCAAATTGCCTATCAAAGACCTAAATAATTTTTCTTAAGTCCAATAAAATACTTCGCATCTGATTAGATCCGCATCTTAAAGAGGCCGAGCCAAATTTGGACGAGCCATTTGTCCGACGTACATCGAATTATGTCCGTTGAAATTTATCATATCTCATTAGACACGTACCTAGGTCTTGACATATCTCTTCTAAAAGGCAGCGTATGCATGTCTCTCGTCTAAATCAAAACCCCCGAACTTTAATCTACAACGAGAACAGCTATATCCGACCGGCCAACGGTGCCCGACCACGTCCACAGAAACCTGTCGTATACGATTAGATCTGTATTTGTGGGAGATATGATTGGACCTTGACGGATCGCAAGGTATCTAAATAGGTCTATCTAAGTCTAACGTTCTCGGATTAGTACAAATTTTAATATCCCACACTTCCATCCAGACGTTCGCGGTACGATAAACAATTTATATCGCAGCCTTCGCTGAAATCTGTCACATTAGATTAGATCGCGCCTCCCAACAGAAGTTGGCGCATCTAAGAGGATCTCACTTGATGTCTCGTCAGATCAATTCGCGATTATTGAGGCCCGTCCAGATCTGTCTTGAGATTCAGTTAAATATGAAAAAAGACCACGAGGTGTGTTTGAAAATCTGATCGGGCCCCGGCACCCAATGCAAGCAGATATTCAACTTGAGACGAGCAGATCTGCTATCAGATCGAGACCATTTGTTTCGGGCGAGGATTCGGAGCTGGCGAAAGAGTGTCGCGTCACGTAGTCGTGCTATATGTGTGCGAACCGAGCCGGGAGACTCGTGTCTTCGGCCAAGAATATAATGGTGGACCGAGGATTGACCCTTGCGGTACTCCCACCACCGGATCGCGGCGGATCGAGCGAGACCGAGTCCTGCAACGTCTATAGTTTACTCGCCAGCCACGCTGGGGTCATATTCTCATCGCCGATGCATTCCTGGTCTATTCACGGCGCAGTCGGTCAGCACAAAACCCGCACGTTTGACATGATAAAATGACGCTCCATTCAAATAAATCCATTTATACGAATCGACGGAATTATTTGTACGCTCCGCGCGCGCGTTTGTTAACAATAAACCCCAACCGGCTCGAGCGGGACCTGTCGGGGGAGGGGGGCGACTTGTCTCCCACACCCCCCAAGTCCTTTACGCACATCTTGCCGAGTGGGAAGGGTTTCATTACGCCGTATTGAGCCGAAACGAAACGGAAATGAGACGGGGAGCGAAATTCCGCCGAGATAGCCGCGTGTTCGAACAATTATGTAGATAGCATCGGCCGGCTCGGATCTCCGAACGCAACCTGTAATGTACATTAAACGGCGGGTTACGTTCGGTTCCCCGAGACGGAAGGCTCGCTCTGCCCAACAATCCTTGAAACGTGTAATTATTAATCCATTTTGGTATCGCGGGGATTAGCATAAAAATCGCATCGGCCGTTCCCCTCGATTCACACGGCGAACAGCGGTGGGTAACAAAAAAAAAGAAGAAGAAAAGAAGGAAAATAAAAAAGAGAAAAGGGCGAAGAAGAGGGGGTGGGGGGGGGGCGGAGAAGAGAAAAAAAGTGTTTGGGAACGAACCGCGCCCACGAATGAAGACGTTAGACGGCGCGAAACGCCAGGTCGGATGTGTATGTACCGTAAGGCTCGCTCGTCTCCCTCGCCAAGATTTGCGGCGGAGTCGCTGTTATCACTCGTGAGTTTCTACGCCGGGGAACACACACGAACCTTTCCCGTTAGCCGCCCAACGACGCGAGCGACGATCCGACACTTTGTCGAGTCGCGGAGCGAAGCCAACTGTACCTAACTACGACACTTTGGTATCACCTCGGCGTGGCCCCCGCGCCAACCTCCCGCGAGCACGGAAATTCACACGCACGACGCGCGGTCAACAAACGATACCGATGCGCGACCGAGGTCGCCACGGCTGGGTCGCTCGTGAAAACCCGTGGCTTTGTTTAATTGGTGTCGCTCGATAAGGATTTGTGCAATTGCCTTTGCAAACGTTTATCCCATTTTTCATCTGCCGTTTAGTTAGACCGAGAAACATGTTTCAACTTAGCTGCGGTGTTTTTACCTATGATTTCACGGTTCGAACGTATACCGTTCGGATAAATGGGCGAAGTTCATTTTCAAACTTCAAGATTGAATTGTATGGATGGTTAGATGTAATTGCGATGTAATAATTAGATTTATCGTAGGTAGATGATAATAATTATTCTCGCCAAGCTTCACGAATAAGTGGTATAAATCAATATTGAGATTCCGTATAATGTTCGCAAACATCAAATTAGTTTTAAGCTACGAATTTTGAACGCGGAATTTAATTAATTCAATTTCGAGAATTAGACATTTTTCTTTTTGTCTCTTCGGGAATTGGTTTGTTAATATCAATGTTTGACATCTAAAATTGAATACTTTATTTAAAACAATTTATTTTATCAAGAATCAGTTGGAAATTGTTTACATTGGAATATATTTTGTATGACATTTAAGGCAACATATTCGAGTGATCTTATAATTGTACTTGAAACAGAATACTGCTGGGCATTTTATTGTTAATTGTATAAATTTACTGATTTTTACGTGAATTACTTTTGTCAGATATACCATGATATACATTACATTATATTTATTAGACAATAAATTCAAATGGGAATTAAGTGTTTTTATATTTACTTTAGTGAAAGAAGTTCGTAAAGTATTCAATTTTAAAATACCAAGTCATTCATATTTATGGTAAGCTTAATTTCTGCACAGACCGATTTTGCAATGTTTCTTTTTATTATCCAAGATTTATTTACACGGAGCACTTTTGTTTCTAATAAAGAGGAATTGTTATATATCTTTTATTAACATCTAGTTGCACATCACCATTTTTTAAAGCGATACAAGTATAATTGAAATGTTATTATTTTCTTTATATTATTAACAATTTATAAATAGAACTTTACATTATTATATTTTTCTACCGTGTACGTATTTCAGATGTTTAAATGTCAAGTAAAAAGGAGGAATATTTATTGGTCACAAATTATCACTTGCAACAATATAAAATATCTAAAAAATAAAATATCCACGAATTATTATTAAATGCTTCTAAATTTATGTTCCTTCGCTAAAGATGAATTTGATCTTTACTATTACAATACTTGTTGCCTATTGGCAATATATTACCTTTAATTTTATCACCGCTAAAACGTTTATCTTTCATCTGACATTACTGATTATCGGTAATGTACAACTATTACGTTACATGATCAATAACAATTTCAATAGAAAACAATTCAGAACATCGTTAATGACGATGAGTTTAATAATTCAGAATTCAAACAGATCATTAACGATCGTGTCATAATCATTTACGATCATAATCAATCATCATTAACCATCGATGACTTTGTATAATTACCTATAATTTTAAGCATGAACTATAATGAACCGTAATTATTCATAGTACGAACTAATCTTTCAGAATGTGAAAGATCTTTTTTTCTACGAATATGAAGCACACGTTTGGAAAAGAGTATTTGGGACTGTTCTAAAATGTTCTCAAGGTTCAACGGTAACTCGAAAAAGATGAAGATATCATTGTTCAATTTTACAATCGCGAATTAAAGTGGTTATAAATTGGATGCTGGTGTATCGTAATTACATAATTACTCTTAAAAGATGAAAGTTCTCTCGCGCGGAAAAAAATACTGTGGTTTAAACTGTAGTGCTAAAATACCGCAGAGTTTGCCACAGATAACCACAGGCGATTGCTATAGATTCCGCTATACTACAGTAGTTTTAAAATCGCGAATCTACACACTCAACTATTATCGCCGATCTCTGGGTTTTAGACGAAAGTCACAGTTGAGCCACAGGTGCAAAAGATATGACAAAATGGTCAATGAATTTGTGGCACATCCATTTCTAAATAAAATACAAGGTTAGAAAATTTTAATCTCATTAAGATTTAAACTAACGAACTAGGAGTTGTAAGTCATATGCCTTATCACTTGGCCATCTACGACATTTTTTAAACTGTACTACAGTTTTCAAATATTATTATCCATTTTGAATGATTATATGAGTATATATTGGTATTTATATTGAACCGGCTCAGTGGTAAGACGCTTGACTTGTAACTCGTAGATCGTAAATTCGAATCTTCGTGTAATTAAAATTTTTAATATATTTGTTTATTTTTATACAGGGATGAATAATGCCACAGATTCATTGGCGATTTTGCCACATTATATATTGGACCACATGGCACATTGGACCAAAAAATGTCAAGTTACTTTCTTTCGATGAAGGATATCTTTTTTAATAATGATTGGTCACTTTAATCAATCCTAGCGCCACTACACGATTTAATTCAACATGTTCTCTTATTTTTAATATATACATTACATATCGATTATTGTGAAATGCATCTAAACGTCATTGAATTTATATATAATGTTTCCAAAGGACTTACCGATGACGTGAGTAGTTGCTGAATCCTGTCCGGAGCTCTCCAAAAGTTGCTGAAACAAAAAAGGAGAAAAAGAAGTTGAAATAAAATTGAATATAAACAAATGACGTAATAATATCTGGGGTAATTATCGTTCCGTGCATTCTAATATTCATTGGGAAGAGGACGATTATGTAGCTCGGTACGATTGACTGCACAAAGATCGTCAAGGGTCGTTAATCCAGGATGGCTAACGTACAGCAACAATTACGAGAAAATAGAGCGAAGAAATTTGCAAAAATCGTACGATCAAAATGTTTCATTATTTCTTGCGACGACTGTGCACAATGGAGCTAATCTTGCCTTTCATGCTTTCGAGTAAACGCGGACTTTCACATTCGCAACGATCGGCTTTTTGATTGGCTCATTTAATCGGAATAATTGCTAATAAAAGTTGTATTAAAAAAAAAGGAAACGAAATAAATGGGGACCAGTTAATAAGGTCTTTGTTGTGACTGATATTTCTGTTTGTTATCCGGGTACCCGGAATTCCGCCCGATAACCAATATTCATACATCGTTTCGGTTTCAGTTAATGCCATATTTACAAGCCGGCTTATCGGCTTATTTTATTAGCGCAATAAGAAATTCATTACGATCCGATTTTACTGTTACAATAAACAATAGTCGATTTCCATCCTTTTTTATCCGCGCCTGAAGTGATTTTTTTTAATTTTTTATTTTTGTGAGTCACAGTTTATATTTTTTTCCGGATTTACTCACGATATTTCGAATATTTTCATTTGAAAAATTGGGCACGATTTAATTTTATTTTATACACTGAGAAAAATATGACAGAAAAAATTACTGTTTTTAACTGTATTTCAGCCACATATCCGTCTTTTAATAAAAATTACTGTTTTTTATCAGGAAAAATTTCTGTTTTATCTATAAATATAATATTTAAAACTAGTGTATTTGCTTTTAAAGAACAGTAACTTTTATTAAAAGATGGACACGTAGCTCAAATACAGTTAAAAACAGTAATATTTTCTGTCATATTTTTCTCAGTGTAGTAAGTAAAGGGACTATTTTTCTACTTTTGTTATTTTCGTACGATTAAACATAATAAATTGTCGGTGGTCCTTTTCTTTTTTTTTGACTTTTGTATTCATCAGAGAAAAGAATTCACTCAAATTTATGTCAAATGCATATTATTTTCTTTAAGTCGGACATTTTCTTTCGGAAAGAACTATTTGTATTAAAATGCATCTATACTTTGTTGAATTCTATGACAAATTCGTAACGACGGAGGAAATTTAAATTGTAACAAATACATCTTTCAAATGGTTTAAAGTTTAAAATTTACATAGTAATAAATTTTATTAATGCTCTTAAACTGAGGCACAGCTCAAAAGTCAAGAAAACATCACGTATTTCGTGCGTTCTGCATCAACATGAATTAAGATCTTTCTAAAGCATTCTTGTTTTAATCTTAGTCAATTATACCATTTTACTGAATAATGTCTAGGTTCATATAAATTTTCTTTGATTTAGTACAACATTCATTCAATGGAAAAGAAAGTAATAAATAATTTTAATTCTGAAATTTAACTACTGTTTAAAATCTATAAATTTTATAATTTTCACATCTCAACAAACGAAAATTATAACACTGAGATATAAAAAGTACCAGTTTTTAATGAAGTTTACCAAATCAATACTGTACACTCACAAAACTGTCTATTCAAGAGTAATAGAATATTCTTATAAAGCATATACTTATGTAAAGAATAATTCTATTGATATTAAACGGATTTTTTTTTCAAGAAAAGAATAAAAATAGTTCCAGTTTAATAATATTCAACAGATGATACAAATTTAACCTAACAATTGCATGCAGTATATATAAATATGTACATACCCACACTACGTATGAAAATATGTATATTTTAAATTGTTCGAAGCACTAATTTAACTTAAAATTTGCACACACGATATAATTAATTAAACTACACTGACCGAACGTAAAAAATTTAACACGGATGGAACACTGACCGAACGTAAAAAAAATTTAACACGGTGGAACGCGGACCGAAACTAAACTGAGGCGACGACAGCTGAACTAGGCTTATATTTTACAAATAGACATATTCTTATACACTGAGAGAAATAGATAGTTAAAAGCACCATCTAGATAGTAGAAATAGATAGTTGAAAACAGATAGTAAAATGAAGTATCCAGATAGTAAATCGATATCGATATCGCGCGGTCGATAATGATGCGCACGACACTCGTACCTAGCCTATTTCCAATTATATTTCTTAATTGTGTTTTGTTTAAACATTGTTGTGGAAGTGGTGTTTGACAGCATTTAACCTTATAGAACTAATTGATGTGTTTAAAGGTTTATGTACTTAAGTTCGGCTTTTAATTCATTATACTTTGTATTAGCAGGTTATTATTTTATTGACAGTTTAATTTACTATCCAGATAGTTCAAAAAATTATCCAGATAGTAGTGTGCTCTACTATCCACAGATATTAAAGTTTACTATCACAGATATTCAGAAAAACTATCTAGATCATTATTTTAACTATCTATTTCTCTCAGTGTAATTAACAGAAATGTCATTAGTATTATCTGAGATAAGATTTATCATAAAGTTAATTACCCTTTAATATAGAAACTTAAATTGATTGTATGCTAATTGAATATTCTTATTCTTAATTGATTTTCTATATTTCTTAGTTTTAATATGAAAAATTTCTTTGTACAGTTTTATTAAAATAAAATAATATTCCCTTCATGAAACGACACATAAACAATTGCAAAAATAATGTGTATAATTTCTCATTCTCTGGATAAAATTTTAATAAATCATAAACCTTCCTAACGCCACAAGGTCAACAATTAAACCTATAACTTCTTTCTCAGTGCGGTAAAACAGTATAAAAGTACAAATTTACTATCCATTAAATATTCATCTGGAAAATGTTAAAATTTAATCAAAAGCAACATTGAAGGATCCGCAACACACTTTCGTGTTTTTGCAACAAATTCGCAAAGCTGATAAATATTTAAAGGTGGGAGGGGGGAGGGAAGTGCGTCCGACAATGGAACAGGGATCGTCTTAAATAAAAACGGACGTCGGTCGTTCGGCGGTGTGTATCGCATTTCGGTAGTCCGATAATAGGCGCAGAAGTCACGATGCGGCCGTACGAACGAGTCGTCGTCGCGTTATCTTTCCTTATTACCGCGCCTCAGGAGAAAGCGACGACTTGGCACGCCCCTGGACGACCGGTAGCGAACCGACCGACACAACAAACTATCAAGATATATAGTCGGAGATGTACCAAAGGATATTAGCCAGTAAACGACAATACACATAATGCGGCGCAACGAGCATCGTTTCCTTTCCTTTCCACCATATTTATCGACTTCCTTTTTGCGAGTCGACTTCTTTTCTATTCATCGCCGCGCCGCATTCAGCCCGTTATAATGCGCGAAAACGCCTGTTCGACGTCACTTGTCATTGTTAAACAATTTTTTGTCCGAGAAATTCAACGAAATTGCGCCGTTTTGTATAGATATTCAAAGGAGGGCTTTTTATTTCTAAGTGGTACCGTTTTATTCACTTTATTCCAGGGTTATCATATCCCTTTAAACTGTAATACGTGGCAATTTACGACTGTATAATAATGTGAATTTTCAAGTACCGATTTGAAGTGTAATTTTTCGAGGATTAGACAAATAAACGGTGCGATGATAAGTTGATTTTTTCAGAAAAAAACCGGTGAAATAAAATTTAAAAGTTAAATTATACAATGAAAGTCAAACTTCTATGTTTGTATAAAATTACGAGTGCATTGCAAGTACTTTAAAGGAATTTAAATATCTTCCATTAAAACGATTAATAAAATTGAAAATATTAGGAATTAAATTTATATAAAATAAATTTTTTCTTCGAAGCATATGAGTAACTATAAAAAACGTTTGAAAGTCGATGCTTTAATGTTTTCAACTATGAATCCAATAAATCACAATTATTACGTGCAATGCAATTATATAACGATTCTCGGGTTTCAACAATTTTATTCCAAGTCATGTGTTCCAGATCCGAGTTGAATTATTCGTCTGTCAACAGCGAGCTAGACGATCATGTGGCGTTCACCACTGTCCCTTAGCGTAAACCTATAAAATTGAATTACTTTTCATTAAACACTTGTTCCGATTGTTAAGGTTAGATTTCATGGCCGTCTAGCGCGCAATTTTACTGCACACTTAACTTCGGATGCGTAGCACATTTATGGGAGAAGCATGCTTCGGCTATCGCGAGGTAATATAACAATCAGGCTCATCCGACGCCGAATCGCGGCGAGATATACGGTCGATCGAAAATTGGATAAAACAAGTGACTCAGATTGCAGCTTTGATTAAAACCCGGCAATAATAAAGCACGCGAGTATATATTTACATCAACAAATGACCACCGGAACAATGATCATTGCGTCGTAAACAATAAAATATTAGCCGGGCCTCACGGCTTTTGCCCGTGAAATTTATTAGATCCCCCTTTAATCACCCGCGAGACGAAAGTTCGCCGGAACCGTCTCGTGAATTTACAGGAATTCCTGTCCCGGCGACTATTATTGCCCCATAAATAACGTCGATATCACGACTGGTCTACAAGCCGAAAGAACTATTTTAATTCTGATTGAAAAAAAAAGTAGGTTTTCATTCTTTTCGAGTAAAATTCTAGTTCCTCCAATTCCGTCGAATTCCCTTATCTTTTTATAAAAGTTTGTTTGAAAGTTCATATTCGATCTTTAAACTTCTAACTTTCGCCCTCGAACTATTTCAGATCATTCGACTTATAGTTTACACTAAGAATAAAGTGTTGAAAGCAGTCGAAATTTACAATTTCTTGAAGGATCGTCAACGAGAGCTTAAAGTACATAAGAACTGTTTAATATATATTTTATAAATATATATTAATATCAAGTTATAATTTTTATACAAGGGAATAATTTTTACAAAGAAAAGTACTTAATAATAATAATGATAAGAGAAATAAAATAAAAACAAAGTTCGATAGTTGATGAACCTGTTAAGGATTATTTATCCTTGTCTTTTCAATCGGTTCCGAGTGTAAATCGAATTTTTGAGGTACTTTAAACAATTAACCGATTACTTGGGCAAAAAGTCCCGGAGTGGCGGCTAACGTGGGGCGCGTAGTAAATATGATCCATAACTTGTAATTTCGTTAGAAATAATTCTTAACTTTGCTAGGAAGAAGAATTAGCGAGTTCCATATAAATCGTAACCTGTTCACCATTAAGTACGTATAGGGTTATTATATAGTAATAAGAACGAATTACTCGCATAAAGGTAATGACCATGGTTATTAGTGGAGCGAAGCTCGCTGAACATTCAACGCGAAACTGATCCAATTGTTCAAATGGAATCGTCAAAAAATATTGCGCTCTAACAGATGTTGAGATTCCTATAAGGTATATAGCCGTCCGTAGTGGCTATTCTGAATGTTAATCACTTTTTGCAGCATCTTACAGGTGCAATGCAGGAAAACTCCAAGCTCAACACTTCTTTTGTCTTCGGGAATGACAAAGGGGTTTTTTATCCTTCATTTTAATTCAAGTATTTAATCTAATAAATGATTAATATCTGTCTACTCAAAGTCTCCACTTCAGCAATCGTATTAAAATAAAGTGAACTAAGGAAAAAATGTATGGATGGCTTTTACGATGATGATGTTTAACACAGTTGTGTTTGCATTCACATAATAGTGGCAACAGTTGTTACTATTATTGCTGCGATTGTCATTCTTTTTCTCGTGTAAAATCGACTTCAAAACTGAATGGATGGATTTTAAACCACAACGTGCATTAACTTATAATTTCTTTTCCATCCTCGACTCGTGTTCGAGAACTTTAGGGAAGAAAATGTTTCATCAATGTTTAAATCATTAAATTTTTAATTTGCCCACAACTAAAACTGGTTAAAAAAGCCATTACTAATTACGGTGATTACACGTATATCCATACGTTTCACTTAAAAGCAACTTTTTGTTTCATGCAAAAATCCACTCGTCTCAACCCAGAGCCCCACGTTCAAATCCCCGTACGAAAGATCTTTTTAAATTACACACCAAACTCCTAATTATATCTAATCGAATCCTCGCATACTGCCCGAGCAAACAAAAGTGATATTTATCCCTCCTAAAGGCTCGTAAAGCTGTATTTACATTTAACTGTCCCTCGCCAGGCAATTCCACGTCCAAACCACATTGTTAAATCAGTCGGCCAATTTTTCTCCGCGTAATATCCCCATTACACGATCGCAACCTTTATTACACACGTATCCCCGGACGAAATGTACACAGCGAGGCGCTTTCAAAAGGTTACGTTCCCTTAAAAAGCCTCGTTTCCCTGAAACTCCTCGACACGCAGATCGACTTTCTCACTCGCGCGCGCTCGCTACTCCTCTCCCTCGCTCGCGACAAATCCCCGGGGGCCGGATCCTCGAAACGAGGCGGACAAATCTCGCGAGATTTTTCGTCGTACCGCTCGAGTTGGTCGCGCGAATCGACGCACGAAATTTCTCGCGTTATCCCGGCGAACGGCCGAGGAGCGAGGGATTCTTTCGCGGCCCGAGCGTCGGGAATAGGCGTCCGCGAGGCAGCCCGGTTCAAAGACCAAGGCATTCGTGCACGCTTCGGACTCGCTCGCGGTGAACGTTGTAGACACATTCGTCGGCGGATACTACATAGTGCACACGAGTCGAGTGCACGTCTCCGGCGTATCGTCGTTACTCAACTTGTCTCGTGCAAGAACATGACCTTTATAAATGCAAAGAGCTCGCGCGGTGGATATCGCGCTATAAATTCGCAATTATAGCAATACTTTGATACGCGACCGCGCGGTGCCCAGATACCGGGGGGAGGGGAGAAATTTCCAAACGGAGGAAAGGGCCGCGTGTACCGTTAGCGGGCTTTTCTTTTGCAACGGCGCTCGGCCCCGTCACAACGGAGTGGCGCAATTGTCGAACGCATTATCGACGCTCCGCGACGCGTCACACCTCCGTCGACGCGGCAACTTTCCAACCGAAATCCGGCTCTGGGAATCGCTCGCGAATTGATACGGTGTGGCGCAATTATTCGGCAATTATTTATGTTTCAGTTAGCGTTGCTCACGGTTACACAAGCGTGTTCCCGAAGATTTATTCCGACGGTATTAGTCGACTTTTAGATGTAGATTTATGATTTATCGTAGGTACGCAATTATAGTAGTTAATTTTAATTTGGATGGAAATTATTAACTTTTTTTTGCGACGTTTTGGCGCTCATTAAGGTTACGGACTGTATGTATTTAAGTGAAAAGATACGAATGTGTACGCTCGTACATATAAGTGAAGAAATAATTTGTGTGTCTCGGCGTCGGCTACATTGAGAGCAGAAACGTGGCTTTAATGACTGAAATTTGTTTAACATTGATAAATATTTCAGTCGAATTCGAACTTAACGGAATTTTATTTCCTGCTACCAAATTTTATGTGCGTGCTCTTTAATGATGAATAAATATTTTATCATCGTTAATTTGTTTAGCGCAATAAATTTTATTTAAATGGGAGAGATGTGTGCCCGGAGAAGGTCTTTGGTTAATTTAATCGTTTACAACTGTAATATCGTAATTAATACAGTGATGTTTGTCATTAAAATTTCTTTAAGGTGAAAACTTTTTTTTTTCAAGTCCTATTGTAGAAAGAAACTTGTCTTGCACTTTGTTACAATGAAACGGTCTCTTTCCCATTTTGTTCGCATCCACCGTTAGTGAATGACTCAACTTTGCGGCTTAACGGCGACGTCTTTAGGCCAACCAATGTCACCTTTGAGCCATTTTTGTGTATCCCTTTTAAAACTTTTCCATTACTTAGCCTCGCTTTGTTGCTGCTCGAAAGCACTTCCAACGACGGAATCTTAAATTCTTCCTGCTTTGTATCTTGTTTAAAACAAAGAGTTGTCCAGTTCCAAACAGGAATTGAAATCGAACTAAAATATGGCCCCGATAGGGTAACCGTGTATGCTGATCAGCTACTGATAAGGTTCCCAGATCAAGGCCTATATATAGACGTAACGCCTGGGATTAATGTGGTCCCAACGATCTGGAAATTTTGATTGTTTGACTTTGATTGCACATTTTAGCAATATTTTGATAGTGCCACGTACATATTTAATTATAGATATTATTATTAATCTGATATTTGTCTATTGTAGCCCATATTGGGAGTACTATACAAGGCGAAATTAAAATTGTCAGATTATAATTGGAACAGGACTTTAATTTGCAACAAAGATTTGTAACTACATGTATAATATACATATTTATTATGTGCCATAATGTAATTAGGGCAAACCAGATTTCAATTTGTACTTTGATTCTTTTCTTTCAATCGTTACCTCCAACTAAATATGTATATTACATCAAGTTTATTTTAAGACTGCTCGGACCGTTTCGAACGACTATTATTTCTACCATTAGCAAATTGAGTCGTTTGTCTCGCCAGCGAGATTAAAATGAGATGCAAAAATGAGCCTTTTCCTACTCGACTCCAGCAATCCGAATATACTTTTTTTTCCTATTCCATACGCGAGTTTCGACTAGTCACGCAAACTGGTTAATGACTTTTTCAACATATCAATCCGGGCACGTGCGACTTTGGCAAATATCACTTGCCGGAAATTGTAATTATATTTAATCAAGTTATGGGTCCTCGCATTACGAGGAAATTCTTGTTACAAATACAATTAAAGGTGACATTTCATTCGTCAACGAAATTCAAAGTGGCCAGAATACACATTCGAAAAAATATTTTAAAAACTAAAAATCGAAGAAAATATTTGAAACGTATATGCAATATCGCGATAATATTTATTTCTTATAGGTATTAAACATTTAAGCGGTATAGATTTATATTTGTCAAAATACGTAATCGATATTAAAACATGTATTGCACAAATATTAGGATTGTGACCTTATACCTTCAGCCACCAGGTGCTACTCCCGATGACCCGATTGCGCAAGCGTCATTTATTCACTTGATTCGAGGACTATTTTTGGCCGCTAATTAACCGGGATTAACTTCGCGTCGACGCGTTGATATCTGTATTTAATAAATCCAAAAAGTCGAGGGGAAAAATGGCAAGTGGCCATTGTAAGACGATTCCGCTTCTCGGAAGCGAGCGGAATAATTGTATCACATTAGTCCGAGTTCGCAGTAATAATTCCCGTAAAAGCTTCGTCGAAAACACCGAGAACTGTCGGCGCGAGGAGGAAGAAAAAAAAAAGGGACAGAAATCCGCTGACGATATGGTCACGTAGCTCTTTACCTACGTTTTAATTCAATTACGTACGTAGGAAATGCGTAGAAATGCGTGCTTTGTCAGCGAGCTAATCACAGGGACTGCGCTTGCGATGCCGACGTTTCAAGGGTGCGGCCGAGGGTGTGGCTATTACCCTAATCAACCTTTTGTGCCTCCTCTTATCCCTTTTATTTCTTCCTCCTTGTTATTTTTTATATAAAAAGGATCAAAAAAAGAAAAAAAAAAACATTTTATTACGCATTACTGCGACGCGACTTCACTTTTGTTCCTCCCACTGCACAATAGAAAAGAAGATAAAATGCTGCTATTATTAACTGTCAGAAATGTCGCGACACACATTGTGTATAGTATTTACACGTTTCAAAACAAAAAAAATTACGTTTCAAAATATAATTATTCATTTGTAATGACCTTTACTTGATAATAAAATTGCATTATTTTACAATAAGAATATATGCATGGCACAAATATACATACGCCTAACTCGGGTATATTATATATTTAGAAAATTGACAGGTATACATATACTACACGAAGAAAAAAAGTTAAATTCACAGTCGAAGAATTCTTCTCCCAACTTTTTTGTGCATCTAATATTCGAATTTCTATCATAAATATACACTATATCCGCATTAGATATAATTCAACAGTTATTTTCAAATATCCGTAAATTGCAAATCGTTTGTTCAGCACAATGTTTATTCCGTGGCTCTTTTATGTAATACTTTTTGGTCGATTCGACTTTGACAATGTTTTCCAACGAATCGACGCGACGCGCGTGAAAATTATTTACAAATAACGAAACGCATAAAATGACTTTGCAAATTGTTTCTGAAATTGTTTTGCCGTCTTATTCCCCGAACGTTTGGCTTGTTTTCGTTTAATGTGCGCTCATTCCGATTCGTTTATCCGGTACTCCTTCAGGGTCTCAAACAAAACGGAAAACGCGACGGGACAAAGAAAGCAAAGTGGAGATATAATATACATGTACGGACCCCACGAATCGCATACTTGTTATAGACGACCAAGTTGCGCGGGTCGAGGCTACGTGACGATGGGGACAGGCACTGCTGGCTTGTTTCAAAGTGCCGAGGAATGTGTCGTATTGCTGCGCGGATGTACTACACATTGTTTGCGCACATAAAAAATGGCCATATGCACGTCACAAGCCTGACACTTGCAGTGAGGTAAATATAGAAGAAAAGAATGTCCCTTCAGTCATTCTCAATGGTACTTACGTGCAGCATATAAATATTTCGATCCAACTTTATTAATCCAACATTTTATTGAAAACATTTCGATGGAATTCCAAAGAATTCAGGAATGCACTTTTTTTCTTTTATGAAATATTGCCTTTTAATAATAAAAATAAATGAACAAATAAAAAAAAATGATGCACTCGCAATAAATTTAGTGCACGTGCAATAAATTTAGTTAAAAAGTTACAATATCATTTTATTTTTAATTATGTTAATCATTAAGATGTCAAATAATTAAAATAATAAGGCTGTTCTATTAGTCGAATTATTTTCCTTTTTGTTCTATTAGTTGAGTTATTTTGTATAATAATTATTAATACACGATGTGAATGAAAAAATTTTTATATTGACATGGTAATTCTATAGTCTTCTTACATGATACCATTGAGATTCCAGAAGGTACGGCAGAGTTTCACATAACTTTATTCTGTACTCACTTCATCACGTTTAGACTATAAAAAATGATAAATTGTGAGAAACTTTTTTCTACATGTTGTCGCTCCATTAAAATCACGGCTTTCAACATAAATATAAATGTTTTAATATAATTCATTGCATCTGCTGTATTTTAATACATCCCTACAAGCACACGAAGATAATCGTAATATGTCTGTCCTAAACTAATCCCAAGAATATCATCAGGATATGTGATACAATGGTTATGTTCCAAAGTCATCCTCAGAAGCATATATTTTAACCTTTTTCAGTCCTATACTATAAATTAGACGAATAACAATTTATTTAAAAATTCATTTAACGTTATTAACGTACGGGGATAATTAATAATTAATGTTATCAATTACCACGTTCCCATAATCTAGCAACGTACAACGATACCAGACCGTTCTAATTTTGTTATCTACAAATATAAACTAAAAAGATAACAGGAAACTGAAAGGGTTAAGATATCTTATGTATATTTTAGATATCTTTAGGACATCCTGGACATATGTAACTATCAAAAAATTTACAATGTGTTACTATAGTAATTTTTATTACTAAAGATTAATATCTTATTGAAAAAAAATAATCTATAATATCACTGTTAAAGACAAACAATAATACAAGTATCGTGCAACACGGTAATATTTTTACATAATTTTTAAGTTAATTTTTATTGAATTGTTCCCTCAGTACACCACCCACTAATGCGTGACAAAAAGGGTGCATAATCCAATTTAGAAAATATAACCGTTAAATGGAGAATATCGTTGCAATTTGACGACAGAATCCGGTTGCGTTAACATTGGAATTACCAAGTAACAACGATTCGGTGTAATCTAATCAAAAGGCGATCGACTTTATTATGCGTACAATGTGGAAGCGGCGGGCCCGGCTTCTTCGCAACAAGAGTCTCCCACGAGGCGTTTTCATCGATGCACAATGGACGCGAGCGCGCGCGGCCGGTGTGTCCCGCGCGCCTTGGGAAAGGGACCGCGTAATGATAACCTCGCGATACGTGCAATTTTCATTATTGCCCGTCGTCGGGCGCGTCCCCGCAGCACTTGCCCGGCTTGTGAGAAGAAAAAGTGCGCGCGGACGCTGACAGACGTCACGTACTCAACAAACCAAACCGCGCGCGCGCGCGCCTGCGTCGTCGAATTCATACACCAACGAGCCGCAAATCCTGTTATTATGCGGGGTAGTCCGGATTTAACGACCCACCTTAATTGCCCTGCTTAATGAAAATCATCGGCAAAAATCCGTAATTCGCAATTAATTACGGCGGGTTGGGCGGGGTCACGCGAATGTCTCGAATTCCCCGCCGGAGAAAATATCGAATTGACATTCCTGCGGCACAATTAACCGCGCGGTTTGCATAACACGGAAGTCCCGAATCCGTGCACAATTAACCCACGACCTCGTCGATCCTTCGGCGGAAATGAAATGCTCGTTCGGGAATAGTGTCAGAGATTTTGATGTTATCGGTCGAATAATTTTCTCAGAGGAACTTATACGTGTCCGTAAGCCAGAGTTGAGGCAACGTTGTCTTGGTATTAACAAGTTTTACGCGCCCTTTGGACCGTGTGGAGAAAAGTAGGACTTCTTCGGACTTCAATTTCGTGGCTTTGTGCTTGGCAAAGATCTTTGCCATGTGTAATAATTATTACACATGCTTGATTCTTGTAAAGTACTGTCAGCCAAACTCTAGTAAATAGACACCGAATATAGTCATGTCAGTTGCCAAAGTTGATCCAGACTTATGGCGGTACTATTGACTGCAAACAATTGTTCGTTGCTAGACTATGTACTGTACCATTAGGTAAATAGTAGTGGCTCTGTATCGGGATACCAATTTGCCAATACTGCTAACTTTGGCACTAGTACCGTGCCTTTACTGGACTGACAGAACATTTCTTATATAACGCTGCTTGCACAACGGCATAAACTTAAAATAAAGCGTATTTTAACTGTAATACACGGTCGTTTATACGGTAAAAGGCAAATTTACGTAAAGACAAACATTTTATATTGATCATAAATAGCCGTTGTTTGGTTGTTAAAGTCAGTCGTATTACTTTTGCCGCCCGCGTGCCAATCCACAAAAGTATTTCGCGCACGGGACAAATATAAATAATGGAGGTGGGTGTAGCGAGGGGTCGTGGCCGTCAAGTTCATCGCTCGACATTCGACCTACGTGTTACGTGCGCTGACACATTGGCGAGCTCGCTCCATTCCCGTTGGGGTGTAATTATTGTGCCCGCACATTATAATTCTCACGTGACACGCCGGTAGTTCGACGCTTTTCCATCGATAGTCCTCGATTATCGTCGAGTTATTATCCACTCGGTGCCGCGTACTTGAGTGAAAATTAAAATTAACATAATCCGCGCCGCTAACGACTATTATAAAATCGCGATTATATAAAAGTTCTAACATAGTTGCGATCTTCGGCGATCAAAGGTTAATTAATGGAGTTCTATTTCACACCTGATTAGTAGTCGGACGTCTTATCTGATGAAATTTAATGATTCGGGCTCGGGCGAGAATTTTCGCTGTGTCGTTTTGGTATAATAGAGTTTTAAAATGGGCTGCAATTTCATAATTAAAACCCTGTTGGTGGGGTTACATCAACGATTGGCATTGTCCAAATCTAACTGGAAATTTATTAAATTAATAATTAAAATTAACAAATTTATCATTCACCTTTTATGCTTTCTAATAAGCATATAAGGAGGAGTCAACGCACCCTGTGCTCGCTACACTCATCTAGTTTAATAAAAAAAGGCATACAATGTCATCGTATTATTAATTTTTACAAAACAATCACACACGTATATAATAATTTTATTATATACATTAATTTCCGCAAAGCGTTTAATACCCCATTCCATTGTGTCCCTCGCAATTATTATCGAGTCATCAATAACTCAACCGGTAAGTTTACAATGCTCGGTAAATTATTATAAATCAGTAATCGCCGTGCACGTTTGAACTTGATCATTAATACTGGATTCCTCAACATTTATTACATATAGGCACTTGGCGCGCGGACTTTAAATCAAGTTCACGTCTACATTTGCGTTAACATTTGCGCAACTTTGACCTGATTAGGTTAACCAACCTTCGACGCTTTGATAATTAAAAGACGTTATTTATTTAACATTCACCCCGGCAACGCGAAATCCCATGGCTGTTACACGGCGCATCTAACTGTATGGTATTTGCCGGGGAATTTCTCGCCGACTCTTTTGCGGCAATTATTCGACCATTAGCGGCGCGAGATTATTCTAATAAAATAAACGCCAATTCCAAATCCGGCCGTTCGATCCACGCGATTCACGAAAAATGCGCCTCGGCGCGTTGCGCGACGCCCGACGACCGGACGGCTCGACGAAATTCTTCGCGAATTCCAGGGAACCTTCGGCGGGCGGTTCGGGCGAGTCGAGGCGAGTCGGACGTTTCAGGCTGGTAACGTGCAAAGAATAGCGTTTCTCAAGGTCGTTATCGTGGTTTGCCGTTGTCACGCGGGGGCTTCGGGTTTCGTACACGTCGTACGTACCCATCTGGCGTGTCCCCTCGATGTATCTGATCCGGAGCGAACGACTGCGCTGGTCGCCCGAGAGTCACGTTCCTCGCGCAGATGAGACGACGAGATCCCGCGGCCCCGGCCGCCTCTTCCTACATTCCGCGACATCTGATCGTTTCGTGAGTGTCCTCGAAACGACGGTAATCTCGCCGAAGGGCATATCGAAATTGCCATCCGGCTAAAGGTGATGCGCGACAACCTCGGCGCGGTATTTCTCGGCCCCGCGCACGCATCACTTGATACCCCACCGGTCTCCGGGGACCGAGGTGAATTTCGTCCAAGGTTTCGCCTCAGCGAACGATTTTTCTTCCTTTTTTTTCGGTCCTTCCGATGCCGGATATTAAATGAAATTCATTATCCCTCGACCGAAATCTCGGACGAAAAATCTGCATTCCCGATTGGGCGCAAATTTTCGGGTTCACTGAGTAGGGTCGAGAATTGTTATCGCCGGTAATGTTGATATTTGCTTCGCATTTCAATCGAAAGTCACTGACATTTTCCAGAGAATGGGAATTTTGAACGAAAGGGAAACGTCGGGTGTTTAACGCGAAAGAAATATGGTTTGATCGAACTGGACGAACGTTTTCGACTATAAATATTAAAGTCGATCCAACACAATTGAAGCTTATATAATTATTATCCGAGGAATGTTTAAATCTTATATAAATTTTGACTTTACAATTTATTTTTTCATTTTATGGAAGAATTTACAACTTTAAATTTGATGATTATTAAACATCTTAGATTATGATTATAACTATAAAAATTCTTAGCTAGTTATATGACCGTAACCAAGGAATTAATTTCTTCAAAGCTTCCCGTATTTATCATTTGTCTAAAAACCTTACCTTCCAAAGGAAAATGTCCATGAAATGTTTTTCAGTCGAAAGAAAAGAAATTAATAACTATAAGGACAATCCTTAAAAAGGATTAATTGATTACAAAATACTTAAATCTCACTGGCAATGGCTTTTAGAAAATTTTATTTTCTATACGACATTTGTCTACTTTAGATCAGAGACGGTTCTGTAAGCATATATGATGCTTGGAAGAACCTGAATAACACTGTTAAACGTCATTTATTTCAAGGATGACACAATGACACATTGTCCCTGCTAAGATCGTGCCTTTTTGTTTAGTCGTAGGTGCGATTTA
>JABFPN010000539.1:0-44027 GCA_022817305.1 Leptoteleia sp. ZL-2020
AAACACAAAAAGGAAGGCCTGAAGTTGTTTCAATTCATATAATAGGTTAGAGTGGTGGTAATGTCAGGAGTCTCATTTTCCTCTCCTACAGCCCCGAAAGTGTGACTCCTCACAGGTTTGACTGTATTACGTTGATGTCCGTAAGCATTAAGGTCGAATAAACGGTTTGCTGGTCGTGGCTGCGTTATTATTCTTATTGTTATTAATGTAATCTGCGTTGATGGCGGTGAACGTCCACGTACGGGACTCGAGGTTCGGTCTTCCCTCGAATCTATTTCGTTTCTCGTTAGAATATGGCTAACAAGTGGGAGGGGAAATTTAGATTTTTCTTCATTTCCTTTTGAAGGTATCAAATTACCTTTTTTTTTTCTTTTTTTTACATATGAATGCTAGTAAAAATGAAACATATGGTCCATACATGTTTTAACAATTTTATATAAGGAAATAAAAATTTCATATATGGGACATATGTTTATTCTTAATCCATGTAGGACCATATGTGAACCATATATTGTTTGAGGAAAAACATAGGTTCATGTATAAATATCTTATTTCCTTATATGAAATTGTTAAAACATATATGGACCATGTATGGACCACGTATGGACCATATATGAACCATATATGAACCATATATTGATTGAGGAAAAACATAGGTTCATATACGAATTTCTTATTTCCTTATATGAAATTATTAAAATATATATAGGCCATACATGGACCATATATGAACCACGTATGGACCACATATGAACCATGTGTGGACCATTTATAAACCATAAATGGATCAAGGAAAAACATGTTCTTTTTTGAATTTCTTATTTCCTTATATGAATTTGTTAAAACATATATGGACCATATAAACCCATATATGTTTCATTTTTACCATGGAAGTTGAAAGCAAGATAATCTCCAACGAAAAATATAGAAGAAATGTCACTTGCAATAGGAAATATTTCCAATTCGTCGGATTTTCATCCACGTTCTTGACGTCTTGTACCTCTATGTTTCTAAAACAATTCCCATCTACGTTTCGCCATGGTATTTTATTGATTAGCCGGCCGAGCGGGTCGTCAGATTACGGGATCTTGTGTAGAAAATAAGGTTTGCCTACTTGCTTCTCTGTTTACAACAGTGACCCGACCCGTCTACCTTTCTGCGCTGGACTTTTAGCACTAGGAAAAAAGAAAGTGACTCGCCAGGCAATTCTGCATGCGATGACATAATTTCACTGACGAGAGATATCATATTCCGTCCTGCTTTCGAGAGATTGGGTGCCGTTGCAGTAATATTATTACCTATTTCATTCCATTTAATGATTTTATCCAATTTCAATTTTGACCTAAACATTTGTTGACTGTTTGCATTATTCATGCATGGTAATTAATCAAATTTTTGTTCAGAAAAAATATACATGTTTATATATGAATTTTTTATTTCCTTGTATAAAATTGGTAGAATATATATGGACCATGTATGGACGATATATGTTTCATTTTTATTAGGGTGTGAATCTCAAAAAGTTAGCTGTTTAAACTCCCCCTCATAGAAATTCTAGGTCAAATAAGGCTGAAAGTAGAGGAAAATGAGAAAATGGAGGGAAAATTCAAATATCTTGATAAAAAATTTCATCTAATTTCTGGACTTGTAGAAAATATAGATTTTTAATAATCAATTAATATAGGACTGAAAAATGAAACGTTTTCATAATACAAGATGTAAGCAAACTTTGTTTTTGTTTTGTATTTACATCCAATTTTATGTCCTTTGGATGTAAACAAACAATATTATTGTTTTTGTTTCTTTTATTTGACCTTCCAAATGTTTACAAACATTACTTTTGTATGTGGACAATATTTAAAACGTTTCATTCAATTAATTACGTTCTATCACAAAATTGAATTTCCATCATTTCACTTTGAATACTACATTGATAAAAAAAAAATAATAAAATTACTAATAATTTGAGTTGTGAGTGGATAAATTAAGCTCGAAGTCACTTGTCATACGTTATTTATAATGATAATACTTGCAAACATTTATTACGTAATCCGTAATCCCGTTAAGCTGGGATTTCCCATATAACACTAGTTACCTCGAAAATGACCTGTCTCAATGCAAGGAATGGAATGAAAGAATCAGGAAAAAATGTTTAACTTAATATTTGTTTATGACACAGTCAGAAATTCAAAGTTCCAACAAAGCTTTGACGTACTTAACACTACGGATAAATGAACAATATTGAACAAATAGAATTCAAAACCGAGAAATATGATGCAGCAAAGGTTGTTATTCTTATTGGCTTATGAATAATAGGAGGATTCTATTAAATACGTGTCCTGTATTACAATTTTTTTGACGTTTAATATTTCCTTATATAAAATTGTGGACCATATATGTTTCATTTTTATTAAGGTACATAAATAAATGTCTGCAATTGACATATATACGTTACCCAAAATATAAGAATTAAATGTTGAAATTTTAATTATCTTGTGACCTTTGCAAGGTGGTAAACGAAAACTGACCTTGCCTTCTTGTTGATTTTCGTACTCCTCATACTCGCTAGTTCTCGGTACACTTGTACTTTCGGCGAGAGAGAGAGAAAGAGAGAAAAAAGGCGCTGGTCCTTTCAAGTTGGGACCGATAAAAACTGCAACCTTGTTGCAATTGCGCAATAGTTGTCAAATATTTGACATCGCATTCAAAGATTTCGAATGATTCAACAGTACAGTCAATTCAACGTAGCCAGTCACCTACGTTCATTGCCGATGACCAAGTGCGTCAAAATTATGACACGAGTTTTTCTTTCATTTGCGCAATCCCGCAGTCCTCACCGACTGACGCGCTGCTTTTCCCAGTAATTTTATTTTCAGTCCAATGAATGCAACACTTATACATTCAAAAGAGGATTCAGAGTTGAACCAAGCTGAAGATTCAAGTTACAATTATGTCTGAATAGTCAAATCCTAAAGAGACCAGTATTTCATCCAACTGCTTGGGAATTAAAAGAAGGTGTGAACATAACCTAAGAGTGCCTAGAACATTCTAGAAACAAACTTTATGATTCAATTAAAAGGAGTTTACTGATTCATTAATCAGCTAAAATAATTGGCTTTGATGGAACATCAGATTCCAAGTGGCTACTAACCAATACCAACAACAACAACACACCTAAAATTGATAATAAGACGGGGGTACGTTGGAAGGAACAATCGACCCGTTTGTTCATGAATTGGAAGTCAACTCCATTTCAGCCGTGACACTTGAATCGAGAAATCGTTGCGCAATAATAACAGCATAGAATTGGAAGCAAACAATCAACTGCATTATAACGCAGTCCAAGAAAATTCATAATGGTCTTTCGTCGAAAGAATTTGCAATTTATGTAAGTCAACTGTAATGGTATAACCGAGAGAAAAAGCAGCAAAATAAGGAAACGACTCGTTTAGAAATTGGCCGTACACCGAGATGTGCGTGCAATCCTATTATTTCCACGGCCCCTTTAAGAGAAAGCACTCATATTTGTGCAAGTTCTTCGGGTCTCTGTCAAAAATGCCCCCTCGGAGAAGAGTTGAACTATTGTTGGAGAAAGTTTCAATGGTCACACTAGTTGAACAAATACGAGAAAGACTGGATTAGACAAAATTACAGGGGACTGCGAAGGTAACTGTAGATGGCAGGTTGACATATCTTCTAACGGAATGCACCGTCAATAGGAGGTCACTCTTTGCTTTAAAATACTTTGAATAAATATTAATAAACAATAATTTAGTGGCGAATAACTCGCACGTACTGCACGTAAATAACTATGTTTTAGATGACGATGAAGATGATGATTCAATTATGATATTTCCACTTGAATTCCATTGGAGTCCCGGAAAGCTGGCTTTTAGAAGGTTGATAGAAAAATTGCTATTCCTTCAAAATTTTGTCAAACCTTGTTTCTACAAGGAGGGAAGAATATTAGACATTAGAAAACAGGGATTGCAAATTTTAATGAACTGAATTCTAGATTTTGGCAAACCTTTTATTTAATCTTTTGTCCATTAGATGTCATCAGATATTAGATTACAAATTTACCCATAATGAAGACAGTTAGTAGTAGATCTATGAATTCTATTGGGTACCATTGCTGGATCTAATAGCTGGGACTAGGATATGATGCATCTTCCAAATTTGGAATGATACCAACCATTACCTTTGCATTTATTTTACTTAATTACATTCAGCAGGTTGACAACTATCCATCGTTTGTTTATATTTCTGTTCCATCCATGTTTCCATTTATCTTCAACATTTGTCGGTGGAGGACGAATCAGCCAGTTGGACACGATGAAATGCTCGGCAGTGCGTTGCATTCGTCGGTTCCGCGAAAGGCTTTTCCACTTTTGCCCCGCAAAGTCAATCGAAGCAATTGAAAACGTCCGTCATTGAGCGTCCACGGATGGTTTGCTAAACGTTCAAAGAAGGATGGGAGGATGAGGAGGACAAGGTGGGGGTGCGTTAGCTTTAAGACGATTCAGCGATCGGGTAAGCCTTTTTGGTCCGCGCCTTGCACAATACCAGCTGGATTCGTATTATTTTTACAAACTGTTACAAAATGCGAGATATGTTATTCAGAAAGTGAGCAGGTTCGGTGCAGAAGTCATGCTTACTTGGGCGGCCACGCGCGGCGGCCTGTGTGCGTGCCCGCAAACATTTTTGAGATCACTTTCACTCGGCGGCATTCACGGTGATGCTGGAAGAAGGTTGCCCGCTCGTAATTCTGAGCATTTCGTCCGACCGTCCAACCGGTCGTGCCGCGCGAGAAGGCCTGCACCTGTACGATTCCATCCTTCTCCCCCTCCTCCTGCCCTCCTCGCTGGAGTCACTCGACTGTTACTGTTTATTTCTCGTATATCGGTCATCGCTTATCGGTCCCGCTCCACGCACGGCAACCGATGCGGAGCAATGCTTCCACCTCTCACGGATTCATTCAATTCGTTCATACATTTGAATCGTACGATATAAAAGTACGTTCGATAAGAGTGCAGACTCCACGTTGGGTAGTCATTGCCCTTATATGGTCATATACCTAGGTTTCAGAAACACATTTGCCTTACATATGCCTGGATATATGCCACATGTATGGCTGTATATATGTCAAACATATGACTGCATATATGTCACACATGCTTGCGTATAAGGCAACCTATATAACAATATTTTCATGGGTATAAAGCTACGGAAACTAAGGTAGAACTAGAAGGTAAATCTAGAAGGCAAATCTAAAATGTTTCCCTAAAATCGTCAATCTGTTGCAACTGTTTCAATTGTAGATAAGTCTTCGAAGCAAGGTGTTGATTTTCCTAAAAAGTAAGCGCATATTTCTCTGCCTCGACGCTCCCTTACTGATCGTCACCTCGACGACAAATAAGCTGAACAAATTGGCAAACTGTCATCAACTGGAAATGGCTCTGGCGAGTGTTGATTTTGATAACGGTATCCCCCGTGACTGATTAATCATCGAGTCGTCAATTTGCCAGGGGGAAAATTGCGGGACCGTGACAAAAAAAAAATTAATGCGCGCGTCAGTGTTTCACTCTAACTAATAAACCCAAACACTAACGACAGTAACCTCAGCACAATAACGACACAATTGCCCCTGTGACATAATGCGGTGCACAATAGCCGCCGCGTACCGGCTAATAATTCCGCGGTGAAATAAATTGCACGCATTCAGCGAATGTCATGCTCGATGTCAGTGAGGCGCATGTAGGTTGGCTTGAGAAACTATCGCTTTGATACTGATGCGCGGTGGTTTGCAAGTCACTCAACGGAACGTATCACTCGACTTGATTTTCCGCTGCCTTAGGCGGCGTAGAGAGTAGTTTTGATATTAGGTAGACGAGTCTATTGTGAACCAGTAGTGTATGCTATATATTTGCAAGTCAGCCGATTGAGGACAAACGCCAGCTAACGGCACTCCTTTGTACGTTTCGTTTAGGAACGCAATCGTTTCATCGACTTTTGTCAGTCTTTTTATTCTTATTGTACCGATACATGTCGAATCTTCCTCACCTTTCGTCTTACAATTATCAGTTATCATAATTAGCCTCGAATTGGTATAGTAAAATTGAAACATATATGGTATATATGTACCATATTCATTGCGAAAAAGAAAACTGCAAAAGTTCATAAATATATGGCTAGGTTCTATATTTTACCAGGTCCTACCCTGTCAAAAAAAATCTAGATTAGATCCTACATAGGAATTTGACACCGGAAATCAGATAGTTTATTAGGTAGGTTCCTAGGTAGTTATAGAAATTTGCCTGGTTTCCTAGATTGGGTCCTAGGTCGAAAACTAGTTGACCTCTGATCCTAAATTCTGAGCTAGAACTCAGGCTAGGAAACTAGGTAGGATCCTATAACTACCTAGGTACTTACGTAGGAAACTAGCTGATCCGGTGCCAGGTAGGTTCCTAGGTAGTTGTAGGATTTTGCCTAGCTTCCTAGCTGGGGTCCTAGGTCGAAAACTAGTTGATCTCTGATCCTAAATTCCGACCTAGGACGTGTATGTATGTATGGATATGTATGGACCATTCGTTCATCTTGCATCCATGAAGTTTACAGGTTCAGACATCATTATCATCATCATCATTATTATTCTTATTATTATTAGTTTGGTTTAGGCTTTTACCATCATTATATCCTCTGACTTTGGAAAGGTAATTGAATGAAATTTTTTTGAAGACGAAGTCACGTTCCCGGCGAGAACGCGTGGGCAGGAAAAGTCCGGCGCCTTTTGGTGCCTTATAGCAATGAATGTCAGTCAGTAGGTAACGACACGCGCGGCGACCTCTCCGCAAGGTGGCCCGCAAAGTGCGCGCCACAGGTGTGGGAAAAAGGAAAACCGCAAACGTGCTATATCCTGTTCTATAAAGCGATTAGAAACCCCCCCATCCTGCCGTGGCAAAGTAGGCAGCGCAATTGCAGCGTCGATCACAGTGACGTTCCTCTTTTATAAGCGCGCATTTTTATTGACGCCGACGTAAAAGTTCATGACCTTTATCACTCGTTTATAATCGCCGTCTTTTATTGAACCGTGTTCACCGGCGACGACAGGGCGCATAACGGCAATTAATTGGAATTTTGCTTTTGTCACTTGTTATTGTTATTATTGTTACAAAATGTAATAATTACCCTGTAGGAAATTTCCAGGGTGGATCTACTAATTGCAACTTGGTTATCAATAAAAATGGAACATTAGGTGTAGGACTTTTACCAGGCCCTATAAGCATGCCAAAGTTGATCCAGACTCGTAGCAGTACTAGTAATTCAAAAAAATTGTTCAATCCAAGACCAATGTTGGATGATTACTGGTAGGGTATAGAGATATACCATTGGTATGTTGAGTAATGTGGTACTGATCCAGAGTTATCACTCTATTACTGGCATGATTCTGTCACTTTACTGGGAAACAACTTGTTACCAGTACTTACCACTACCATACCATCCAATTTGTTACCATAATTATGAGTTACCAAATTGTTACCAGTATTGGTAACTCTACTAGACCTGTAGAACCATTTCCTACTAGGTAATCTACACTCATTTGTTTCTTTTTTCCCCCCCTTCTTGTCACTATTTATCCAAATTCAAATGGTGACCTTTGATCCAAGGACTAGATCGTTTTCTTTCTCGTGACAATGTTAGGCAAGGACGAATTGTCTTACAATTCAACACGTGACATTTCGCGCGAGATACTCATCTGGTTTGCGAGCACAAAGCCCACTTATTTAACAAATAAAGCGATCAGATGGATGGTAAGTCTTCACTATCCGTCCACATCTGTCGCAATTATTTTATTGCAATAGTAATAACTTTGTTGCGACATTTGTTCCAATTCGAAGTCGTGGCTCAGGAGTGACAATTTAATTACGATCCCTAGGGTAATCACAGTCATTCCATCCGGGATTGTAATAATTATGACGCACGGTCGGCCAGACTGTCATCGTTAACCACGGTCATTAGACTTCATTGACAGTTGGGGTCGCGGGGAATTGTAAGAATCCCAGATAGCCGAGCGCGTGATTCATATCGGAGTCCGGCTGTTGGCAATTATTGCACAGTTATAGCCATCCGCGACTGATAACCTTTCGCCGCAGACGACAAATTCATTCACTATAGAATGGAACTAATAATAAAAGCGCACGCAATTAGAGGTAAATGTTGCGAGGGATTAATTGGACGGGAGATAAGTATTAATTACAACTGGCTGATAAGTAGGGTCGCACGGGTTCAGCGGAGCCGCGCTGAAATTAGAAAATGATGCGAGCAAAACAAGCCCAGATGTTGGTTAAACGATCGCGCGAATTAATAACAGTCATTCGTCCAACTTTATCGTCCATTTATCAACTTTGAATAGATGCGATCACTTGCAAATTTTCCCCATTCGTTCATCTTTCCTTTCTTGCGAGAAATGCCCGATTCCGAGCGCCGTACCATTGCTCGTTTCGACATATTTTATTTTAATTTCGCTCCAGTTAACGGTTTGCCACAATTGGCCACAATTGGCTGGCGACGATTAATTTGTCAAGTTAACCTTGCGTTGAGACTGTACAAGATGCCTCGAAATACAGTAAGAAATAAGCGGAGCATGATTTAGGACCCTAGTAAAAATTGAAACCTGGTTGAAATAGGGTTCTGGTCAGGTATCCAACCCTCATGAACCAGGGCTAGACCAGCCATCCTGACAAGATCAATATTTAACCAAAAATTTGGGTGGATTCTAGCATGGATACCATTGGTAGCTACTTGTAACGTGGTATCCTAACCAGGACCTTATCAATACCCTGCGTTACATCCCCAATCATTACCCAATCAGGTTATTTTACCTGGTCCAGGTATGGTCCCAACTGTGTTGACTTTAATTAACATCAGACCATGCCAAAACCACCGAAGAGCCCGATTTGAAGCTGGGCACGCCCGATTTCCTTTTTATTAGGGGAATAATCTCCGATTTCTAACACGAAACAGCCCCATTATCCGTTAATAACGATTAAACATAGCTTTCGGCGCGGTTATTGTATCAAAATGGCTAATGGAAAATTCTTTCGTTCGCAGCTCTGTTATTACCGATGAGTCCGGTGGTAAATCAAAGCGCGGATAGGAACTTGGTGTCGCTTCCCAGTGTCAACCGGTTGCGGTATCTCATCCTCCGCGCCTCCTTCGGTACTCTTCGCGGCCTTTTCCTCAATTAAGGATCCTGGTTCTCGCGTAACCGATCACTTGTTTTTTTCTTCTTCCACTCCTTCTTCTCCCTGCGCCCATTTGGTTTTACCCGCGCGTCATTTATCTTAGCGCGGGTTTCGTTAGTTTCGTTTTATTCCAATTTCCTGCCTTTTTTTACCGTTGTAGCTGTAGCCTTAACTAAAATTCATTGAATTACACACAAGGATAGCTGTGTCAACCAAAAAAATTCATCTAATCTTCAATGGAATGAAGTCCAAGTACTTTTCGTTGACTTATTGAGGTTATGTTGAGTCCCTATAAGATAGAAATATGGTTAAATCAGCCATACAGGTTATGTAACGTTTAAATATTCATTTTATTTGAGTTAATATATATGTCTTTCTGCAAGTAACATAAATTCTTATTAAATTAATTAAAAATTCCTAGATAAACTCATTTAGCTACCATTTTTCCCGAGTAAATAACAAATTTTTATACTTTTAACATCAAACAATGCTGATTCTATCGGCAAAACATAATTCCAGTAGATGTATAATGTCGTAATTGTATGGGTACGAAAGTCAGCAAAAATTTGGAAAAATAAGCACTGTTATAATGTACCGTTAAGGCCTCACGGTTGGAATTTGATTAGAGTTACCAGGTGATTAGCAAAATAATTCATCATCGTAAAACAATAAACATTCGCGGCGGACTCTCAATAGATGCAATTTCCCTCGGCGCAGCATCCGAACACGTTTAATCATGCATAAAAGCTGTCTGTCATCTCGAAAGCTGAAACTCAATGAAAATCAAATCCATCGGTCAGTTATGTAAGCGTGAAATAATTAGATTTCTAAACGCGGCTTCATTCCAGCTGACATTATTAGATCTCTTACAGCAGAAAAATATCACCGATGTTTGTGTATATGTACAGGGCTGATTCTTTTAACCTGCAACATACATGTACGTATGTGTATGTGTTTGGAAAATCTAGTTTTTTTCGTTCTTCTCTACATACTTACAATTTGTTTTGAAAATTTGACATTTCTCAGATAGAATTGAAGAATGAAGCGTTTTAAATACAAAACTTTGTTTTCGTTTTTTATTTACATCCAGTTTTGTGTCCTTTGGACGTAAACAAATAATATTATTGTTTTTATTTCTTTAATTTGACCTTCCAAATATTTACAAACATTACTTTTGTATACAAACAATATTAAAAACGTTTCATTCTTCAGTCCCACATTGCCCAGCCGTTTTTACCTTATTTTTACGATTAGTTATTAAATTATTTTAATCATAACCCAGGAGCAACGACGTAGAAATCCCGAACGTTTCCAAACTTTTCTTGTTTTATTTTTGAATAGCAATTTTTATTGGCTATAAACGTAGGTTACATCGCCATTTTACGTCTCTTTAATTCCTTGCGATTACCGCGCCATCGGCCGTTATACGGGGAGGAAAAAAATTAACAATAACAATTAAATTGAGAATGCGCGGTAAAGAAATGGGATGGGATTCCTATTTAAGATTTTACGGTTGCCACCCGCCGTTCCAAACGCCCAGCTGATTGGAGGAAACGCCCTGTACACATACATTTCGAGGCATTTTAAAAGGACATTTAAAACCGTAAATAATAATCGTATCGTTAATGTAAACACTTGAAAAACGTGTATCTCCACTTTCGGGAATGGCATTAAAAAATGCACTAGTAATTAATGTGATACTGACTGAATAGTAAAATTGTGACGTTCTTTCGTAAAGAGTGAATAATAATGCAGGCATATATGTTACAGAAAGCACATATTCAGGCATATATGCTACTGAAAGCACATATTCTGGCATATATGTTACTCAAAACACATATTCAGGCATATATTTGGGCAGTTTTACAGGCATATTTGTTCCTGAAAGCACATAGGCATGCATATATGTTACTGAAAGCACATATTCAGGCACATATGTTACTGTAAGCACATATTCAGGCATATATGTTACTCAAAACACGTATTCAGGCATATAAGTTACTAAAAGCACATATTCAGGCATATATTTGGGCATTTTTACAGGCATATTTGTTCCTGAAAGCGCATAGGCATGCATATATGTTACTGAAAGCACATATTCAGGCATATATGTTACTGAAAACACGTATTCAGGCATATATGTTACTAAAAGCACATATTTGGGCATATATTTGGGCATATATTTGGGCATTTTTACAGACATATTTGTTCCTGAAAGCATATATGCAAGCATATTTGTTCCTTAAAACATATATGCAGGCATATATGCCACCTATATATAATTTGTTCATGGTTATCATTCGCTTTACCCAGCTACCCCCTCTCTTAGATCGCTTCGCATTATTATCTCCACAAACGGTCCCGTTTAACTTTTTAAAAACGATCATAATGTTAACGTCATTCGCTCCACGGGTTATCGCGATTTCGACGATCGTAAGGCTGAAAGATAATAAGGATCAGAGCCTTGGATCTGTCCGAGAACCGGTTGGGGTTGGGAAAAGTCGGCGACTATTTAACGGACAATAATGCCGGCACTTTCGCGCAAACGATCGCCGCGACAATCAGTGCGACGAAAGCTATGAATAATCTCGGGCCTTGAACTTGGCGCGAAATAAAGATACCGCCTGGCCGTTTATCATTTCTATTAATGACACAAAAGTCGCGCGGTTCGCGTCTCATTATCGAGTTTTCTACCTTCTGCTAATTGACACCTTTTTCTTCTCAACCCGATCTCAACGCGATTTTGTGTTGAATCAACAATTTCGACCATTCAACGAAACTCTTATTTCGTCATTATTTGCGTGACGAATTGACCGAAGGAATTTGGTCGATCCAACGAAATTGTCAACAAAAATCAGTCATCTTCATTTTGCAATGAGAAAAGAAAAATATTATGTTAGTATAGTAACTTTAAATGAAACATAGATGGTTGTGAAGTTGCAGTTGTTATTGGGAAAAACAAATTTTAACTTTAATTTAATAAATTAAAATTATTTGCATTATAGTCGTAAGATACTAATACTTTTCTTTAATATTCTAAAATTAAATTTATTATATATTCTTTCAGGGACGTACATAGAAATACTTTTAAGTATTTATTGCTATTGTGTTATTTAGTGACGTCATAAAGTTGTGACGTAACATGGTGCGAAGCAGGAGTAGTGCCACACTGAAGCAGTGGCACAGTGATGACGCAGCGAATGATTATTAAATATTTACATTACATCGTAATAAATTTCTCGCGCTGATTCGACTTCATCGTTCTCCGCGTGTGGTCCCCAATCGATACGATTTTGTCGACCAATCGAATGATTTCGTCAAATTAGAACGGAATTAGAAAATGCTCGTTCGACCCGTTTCAGCGGTTTTCGATTATTATCCGAAAAATCTGGTGTAGTAAAATTTGTCCTCGAATATTTTGCAGTTCAACTTTGTACCTAATTGGGGAGGAGCATAAAATTTTATTTTAATCGAGTTTTTTAATGCCGTTTAGATTGATCGAAACAAAGATTGCTTTGGAAACACGTTTAATTGAAAATCAGTTGATTTAGGGGGTGGGGCAAGATGCATGAAAAATGCGGAAGAAAAAGTGTTTATTTTGCAACCACGCTCGCGCGTTCGAAGTTTTGCTTATAGTGGCGCGAAATATGTAACGATTTAATTATAATTATTCCGTTTCAATTTATCTCCATTTATCCGAATAAACGGGATTATGCTCTTTCAATGTATAACATTTATGTACGATTTCCAAGAACCTTTGACAAGTGGTTTCTACAACGGAGACATAATTACACCTGTAATAAATGTGCTCTACTGAATCAACCAAACACTTAACCACCTGCATCCAAGTGCAGAAGTAAAGAGTAACATTTAAATGACAAGAACATTTTGCAGTTTGATAAAGTGAGAACCAAATTATCTTACACTTTGCACTGAGAGAAAAAATAAGGAAATAAATGATTCACATATGGAGATATGTTTTTTCTCAATCGATATATGGCTGTATATGAATATACATGGTCAATATATGGCAATAATTGATATCGACCATATATATATGATGGAACCGAAGAATGAAATGATTTTAAAATTGAGGATATAAACAAAACAGTGTTTGCAAACACCTGGAAGGTCAAAACTAACGGAATAAAAACAATAATATTGTTTGTTTACATCCAAAGGACACAAGGATATGATGTAAATACAAAATAAAAACAATTTCTGTTTACATTTTGTATTTGGAAAACGTTTCATTTTGAATATCATAAGGATATGAGAATGTTTATATATGAAATTGTTAAAACATATATGGATCACTCATAGACCATATATGGTTCACTTTAAGTAGAGTATTCTTTCCCATAAATCTGGCCAATAGTTGGAACAATGGGATTAAATGAACTCATGAAAAGGAACGAGTGAACTTTTACTTTAAATCGCCAAGCCAACCGATGACGCACGTGTGGAAGTAAAAATTTGATCGGCACGTGTTTCCAATTATAATTCATTACAGAGATACGCGACGCAGCTTTCTTCATTACAAGAATCGGTATCAGAGCGAGGCACTCGGCTCGCCCGCATTTAACATGGACAAACCTCTCCGTTTGTGTCCTTCTACATTTTTCTTACTCGCCGAGCGAGCAATCCAGTTTCAACTAAAGTAAATCGAGCCATCCACCAGGCGATCGCGGATGATTTCAAAAATGCCTGGACAGGTTTTGCCACGTCATTTTTACCGGCGCGAAATACAAATAATAAATCAACGGGTCTTTTTAGACCTTTTTTCCTTCTTCAATTTTCTGTCCTCTAAATGTGTATCAAGATTGATTCAAATTAGGTTTCTAGGGAAATAATTCCACGAGTCTAACAAGTTTACATCCGTTTCGTGCGAAAACGTAATCAGTTATCCAATATGATTATTGGATTATCCTTCCAATGCTATTGTCAAATTTAAACCTTGTCATCCAAGCGGGTGATTCGTTTGGTAATTTATTTTTCTTGTAGTAATTAGTAAAATGCTCTTCAAAACTTCTAGACAAAGATATCCCTAGTAAAAATGAAACATATATAGACCATATATGTTTCATTTTCACTAGGGATCTTTTCCATATCGTTGGAACCTTGACCCTGAGTGATACAACACGATATCAACAAGAGGGAAACTGATTTAATTTTAACCATAAGATAGTTTGTCGTCAGAAGTGCGGACGCTGGTAGAGCAACCGTCGAAACTGATTGAACGACACGAGTTGAAGTCAATCGCGTTAGAAAAGTAATTTCTTATTACTTTTACAGGTCCGTGCATTCCCTGGTTGTGTGGGGGGGGGGGTGCGTGCTCTTTGTTTTGTTTTTCAAACAAGTGACGCGCATTTTAGTCGCGCAAGCTGAAATGGTGTTTCAGTGGCATGAGAAAGGAGAGATCGAGAGTTTATGCAATACGGCGAGTAATGCCTCCGTATAACAGTTACACTAACGCGAATGTTACAAAATCCCAGATTCTATCGATAAACTGCGAGCAGCATCAAACTTTCAACATTTCTGACAAAGCATTCAACGCGTTACAAAATTATTCGTTTCCAAGGAGGAAACGCTGTTCGAGCGAAGATAGGATGTCCTTTGATAATTCCTCAAGGACTTTGTACGCAAAGATAACCGCGGGGAAAAATCGTCTGGATGTTGTCTGAAAACAAATTGGGGAAAATGTCTGGGTATTATCTGGAAATAATCTGGAGAACGTTTGGGAATAAGCTGGACTAGAAATGTTTCCTAGGATGTATGTAGACGAACTGTATTTTAGGAAGTAATTGGGTGGTAACTGGGGAATATCTGGATAGCATCTGGCTGGAATATTGGATAGCATCTGGTTGGAATATCTGGATAGCATCTGGTTGGAATATTGGATAGCATCTGATTGGAACATTTGGATAGTATCTGGTTGGAACATTTGGATAGTATCTGGTTGGAATACCTGGATAGCATCTAGTTGGAATATTCGATAGCATCTGGTTGGAATACCTAGATAGAACCTGGTTGGAATATTGGATAACATCTGGTTGGAATATCTGGCTAGCATCTGGTTGGAATATCTGGATAGCATCTAGTTGGAATATTGGATAGCATCTGGTTGGAATACCTATGTAAAATCTGGACTTTGTCTTTACCATCCATAGTTAGATATTATTGAATTATTTTCAATAAAGTTAAGTTGTGGGAAAGTCCTTTTCCTCCCACATAGGAAGTTCCTTTCGTACCATTTAACCAATGTTGGTAAACAGTAAAATTTTCTATTATTTAAATTCTAAAAGAAGGAAAATGAAATTTATCCATCTCTTTGAAGACCATGCAATGTTACGTTGCTCAAGTTCTAGTTTGGAATATTAATGGCAGCTCGCGTTTGTTTCCATTAGGAAAATAAGTTTCCAACAAAATGCCTCACGAGTCCATTTGTTTCTTACGGCAATTAGTTCCGCCAGCTTTGGGTTATTCCCGCGCGAATGAATATTCGACCATCCGGAGGTTATTCAAGTTTAATCGTGCCGACCGAATCGTGCCGCAATAAGTGACGATGAAAAGTCAATTTGTCTCTGAGCAAAAGTGAGCCTCCGCATTTAGCGGCAATAATAATCGTGAATCAATTTCTCGTTTCATTTTCAAGGTAAAAGCTGGCCAACCAATGCTGATTGCGCATCACGCCTTAGTAATTTTGTCGTTGAATTGTATTAAAATGAAATTTATCTTGGACGGATCATTAATGGTTCGTTTGTGTTCATCTATTATAAGTCCTTTTAATTAAATCAGCAATTGGTCTATTAGTTTTCAACATAATCTTGATTATATTAAAATTAACGAACCTTAAATAAGAGTCATTGATGAAGATGTATATTGCTTTGAATAGATACAATGATTGTGGAATAAGACTTTGATTCTAAAAGGTCCAAACTCTTGCTGGAGACTAGTAATATAAAATTAAAAAAAAAATTATATATACACAAAGCATACTCAGAAAAGAAAATATGCTTGCGTTAAGAAACCTGTACTGGAATTATCAAATATTTTTTGTTATCAAACATTTTTCATTAAAAATTGCAATTATATTCAATTTCCAGATTATTATATAGTAATCATTATTATATAGACGTAGAATCTCATTATTCTTATATAACATGAATTACTGCACTGAGAGAAAAGATCTAATATAAATTACCAAAGCGTTAATAATTTTCATTAAATTTTTGCATAATGTGAAAACTGAAAAATAAACGTCCCAGTTAAACAGCAAACTTATTTTCATAGACCGCAATGCATAAATTAATAATAAGAAAAAAAGTAGACAATGGCACACTGTCTTAATTTTCCAGCATCATATGTAAATTCGTTACGATTCGACATATTAAACGATTACATAATTGTTTCAAATCGCAATCAAACGAACTGTCACAGTGCAATTAATAAAATGCATATGCATATAAATGCGGACAAGTTTGATATACGATCGCGATATTCATAATCAATGACGCCGAGGTGACCATTCCAAAGCGTATGTCTCACTGACGGTACCGTAACGCAAAAAGCAGTTGCGCGAGATAAAAGTGATATCCATAAATGTTTATGCATGATGGTTTCTTCGATTTATTAGAGCCACCAAAAGCGTTACAAGTCCAAACACATTGAGAACGAAATGGTGTTACAATTTGACACGTGATTTCTGCAATTGAGCTGGGTACTTGAATTGGAAAATTCAAATACCAATTTAGTGTGACAATAATAGCTTTGACATAAATACAAAAAAATTGCACAATAATAGTTGCGCTGAGATAAAAGTATTAGTAAAATTGAAAACAATTTCTATCCATTTGAGGGTATGTTTGAAGAGTGAAAAATTTTACTATTAAAAGTAGTAAAAATGATAATTATTAAAGCAATTTTAAATCTTACTATTATTAAGAGTAGAAATAATTAGTTTTTCAATGTATCCTCAAATTGATACAAAACATAGTATAATTTGTGATATATCAGAAAAATAAAACAGTTGATATTCCAATACAAAATTGAATTCGAATCCTAAAAGTTAATTTATGAAATACTATAATAAAGCATTTGTTCCAATGAATCTGCAAAAATTCCAATAAGTTTATAGGAAAAAGTACTTTATTTCAACATTTATTTCATATTTTATTATATAATCATTAATTGTCTTCTGGGGTTCGATTCCCATTTTTATGGTAAAATTAACTCTTTACTTTTCTGCATATATTATATATTTGATTGGTCATATACAAAACCATATTTCTTAACATTTATTAAATATGCAAACTTGAACCTATTTTTTCATTTCAGTTCATTCAAACATTTCTTCATGACACAAGTTTGCAATGCCCCTGAAAATCGAACCAGATCACTGATGATCTACCCAAAAACCATTGGAACTAAAGGAGAAAAAGTAACGAAGCAAAATTGAATTTGGCCAAAACTTATAGTAACGCAATATCAGAAGTAAATTGAAAGTAATGGAGCTTAAAAAACGTAGGATATTTGGCCATGCCAAAATTGTGATTACGCAATCGACTTTGGTAACGATGCTCATAAGCTTTGAGGAGGGGGGAGGTTCAATGAATCACGCGCGGACTCGTGATTTCGAAAATAAATTTGACGGCTATAATAAGGACCCGGCCGATGATTTGCACTTTGCAAAAAGAAGGCTATTCGCAGATAATCATGTCAGTTTCGTCAGAGGGGCCGGAGAAATGTTGGCCGATCGATTGGTATTTCGCGGCAACGATGTGCCTTTTGCGATTATAATTATCAACTGCGAGTCCGGGCGGCCTTGCAAAAGTGAAGGACACTGTCAGGACCCTTTACCCAAAGTAGCCACGAGACTGTCGACACGCCGAAATTCTTAACAAAAAGTTTCTTGCTCATCAAATTGTACACGCAGAAAAATGAAACGGTTAATTATCCCATAAAAAATTGGATTCCAACCCCAGAGGACCAATTTATGAACATTCTTGTGGTCAAGTATGAAAGGAACCCTAATAAAAGTGAAACATATATGGTTAATGTATATAATAATTGATTCCATATAAGGTTTTTATTAAATGTATATATGGCTAGAATATTATATCAGTTATTGCCATATATGGACCATATATGTTTCATTTTTCTAGGGAATACTATAATAAAGTATGTATTCCAATAAATCTATAAAAATTCTAGTAAATTTATAGGAATAAATAGTTTATTTTGGAATTTATTTCATATTTTATCATAAGTATATTCATAAATTGTCTTCTTGGATTCCATTCCAATTGATTATGGTAAAATTACCCTAAAATAATAATTCATCGTTTTGACCTTTCTGGTACCAATAAATCATTATTGAAATCAATCTTTGCAGCGTTGAAAATGACATTGTTTTTTTTTTTTTTTTGGTGTAATTACGACCATTTTGCTAATTTTGCAAATCGTAATTTCATGCGTACAAAGAAAATTTAGTTTGTCGTTGGGAAATGTGAGTTTTTGTCTATCATTTCGTACGAATAAACCCAAACGTCAGCGTCGTTTCTTGCTGGAAACAATTATTATTATTAGTTGCATTCATTGCGATGCACAGTTATTTGAGAAAGTCGTTGCACTTAACTTGGGCACCAATCCGGCACGATTAGATTCGCACGTGGATCGACGATTGCACATGCTAGCCTAGTTTTCAACGACAGATTCAGGTCGATCGATTGTTTGTTTATTCAAATATATCGTCCACGTCATTTACTTACGCATATTCTTGTAATGCGCGATAATAAGGTTATTTCTACGATGGTTATAGCTTAAAAATTGCCAAGCAAAACCTAATTGTTGTGCGAGGATTCATTTTCGATACTGTAATCTATTCGACCTTCCCCCCACCACATCCTCCAAGGGTTAAAAGATTACCTTTTATTTGGAATTTATTGCTTAGTTTGTGAGAAAAATGCTCCATTTGCTAAATAAGAGTCGTTTAACGATAATTTTGGCAGTTTTCTAATGTTTTTCAGAGTTTTCCAGTGTTTTTTTAGCATTTTTCAGTATTTTTCAGTATTTTTTAGCATTCTTTTCCACAAGGGTGTACGCAAGTGCCAAACTAAAACTCAAAACGATCTGCAATTAATCTAATTTAATCGCATAAATTACACACTCGATCTAATGGCAAACAATAATTAAATGTACAAGCTATTAATTTAACCGAATGCCTTAATGCGAAACGATAAATATAACATATTTCCAAGCCATGTTACAGTTTTTCGGGTGAAAAAGGTCATTTTACTTTTACTTTTTCGCCATTCCGTAACTTGTGGTTGCCACGGGATATCACACTATATTTGCTTTATTCGTACAGCTCCATTAGTATCTAAAAGTTTGCAATGGTTCAGCATAATTTATTTGAAAATTGATACTAATACAAATAGGCCATTATTACGTTTCAGCCTCTTAAACCATTCCGTACGGTGTGTACTTAGAAATCAGTTACTAGGCTCTCCAATTGTGCAATTATTATAAAATAATGAAACAAAGAAATGACCATGAATCATCATTCAGTACGTGTTTCTTTGCTGGATTTTCGATTGGCAAAAAAATAGTCAAAAGAAAGTTTAATTAGTTGTAACAGGTCCTGTGATCAGATCTGAAACGGTACAATTGTCTTATCAATTCTTATCAAGTGTATACTGAGAAAAAAGTTGTATTTAAAATTACCATATCTTCTGGTGATGGAAGAATATTGTATACTATTGCAGTAAAATTTTATGTCTATAGTGTCTACTAGTTTACTATACCATTGTAGTTTTTGAGTTACTACAACTAAAAATAGTTATTATAACAAAAAGTTTGGTACTTTTAACTAAATATCCTTAACAAATCAACTTTAGTTATAAATCCTATTTTTTTTCTCAATATAACCATTACATTACAAGATTATATAACAAATTTACTATACCATATATGTACATATATATGGACCGTGTATGTTTCATTTTTACTAGGGTACCTTCTGGCATTGGAAGGATATTGCCTAAAGTGTCTGCCATTACAACCATACCATTCCAGTAACATTTTATGTATAATATAATAAAATTTTATATTCAGTATGGTAATAATTACCATGAATCTTAATAACTTTACAAGATCATACAAAAAATATTACTATATTGGTACAGTAATTATACAAACATCACACATGATATCCCTTCAACCTCAGAAGGTATGGTAATTTTTATTACAACTTATTTTCTCAGTATAAATAAAATGGAGAAATGGACGTAAGTGGCCGAGACGTTTGCAGGAACATTCGCTGTCGCAACGTGGATTGCTCGGTCGAAAGTAACGCGACGCTCTAGGCACAACAGTGGCAACTCAATCTGTATCGCTCGAAGCTCGCAAAGGCATTAATTTCTGCTCGCCCGGTACTCACCGAGTAATCATTTTATTACGAGATATATATCAACACTCGATAATTAGACTTTGGCCCCACTTTCCTTCAAACGATTAAATTAACGACTCCACTCGATACACCTAATTAATTTATATCCAAACAATGTTTCCCATCCATCTAACGTTTAAGTTGTAAAATTGAAGACAGGATAAATAATCACTTGTACCATTAAGAATATGTCATTATAAATAATTGAATTTCCATTATCACTTACAGCACATTCCTTATAATAATAGTAACAATATTAATAATGATAGGAGTGGTTAAATCAAAGCAAGATAAGGCAAATCCTCATGTTATTTCCTGTAATTCACTGTATTGTAATTTTAACTGCTGAACGGAGCCGTTTAATGGTGTAATCACCTATGTAACGTGTCGTTACTTGTCTGATAATTTCTTCGATTTATAAATCCTATTAAAGACCGCAGGCATAATTCATAAATTACCTGTCATTGGGACAAGCGTTGAGCTTGCTCTTGTCACAAATCTACTTTGCTTATATTAACGAATAATTTATTTATTTGCACACAAATGATGATTAAAGTACTTTATTTTTCACGTCAAAGTGTGTCAATGTTTCGTCGTTCTTTATTTACTACTTTTACCGAGAGGTTTGTTGTAAAAAGTCAAGTTTTTTCCTGTAATTTAATCGTAGTACACATCTTCAACTTGTTGCAACCACCTAACGACGTTTGTTACCCATTATTTATATATTCCTCTAATTTTATTTTGCAAAATTTTACATTAATTAACCAATGATGTTTTATTTTCTTCTTTTTAATATTCATTTGAACGTGCGGAATTTTATTTGTTTTCTCATTAAAGAAATATGCGAAGCATTATTTCAGTAATGCTTCCTGGAATTGTTGATATCAAGCACATTATTCGGCAACATTAATAGACAGTAAAATGGTAACGAAGTGATGAATAAAAAACAGATTATGCCAATTAATAGCCACGGTAACTAATTGTTAATACACTTTGTTTGCAGGTAGGATAGCGGCTATTTTGTTCGGCCTGCTGGCACTCACCATTGGCATCATTCTGAGCAGTATACCTTGGGTGGATTACGTTATTTTAAGAGTAAGTAGCAGGTTGTTAAGATCTCAGCCGAAACGTAACTAACAATGGCTTATGCTTCCCTGCTAATTACCTAATTGACTATGCGAACAATTTTTAGGTGGAAATCTAGACATCGCAGATTATTAGAGTAATTCTAATAAAGGGATTTCAATTATTTAAACGAACTATCATTTGTTTATTTGCGAGAAGAAAAACAAAGGACGAGAGGCAATTCTTTTGTAACAAGTGTGAGGGATTTTTTTTGGAACAAGTGTCCTGTTTACGTCCTGTTTAGAAGATGGAAACTAGCTGATTATAAAAGAGGATGGAAATTCGTTAGTTTCTGCCCTAGGGTGGAAAACTATTAGTTTCTACCCTAGGACGGAAAATGGCTAGTTTCTACCCTAGGGCGGAAAACGACTAGTTTCTTGGAAACATCTGCTTTCGACTATTATAGACTCGCGCGGCCAACTTCACACTCGTCTATAATCCTCATCTTTCCGTCCTTGGTGCATAATACACCATTTCTCCTCATTTCACAAAGCAATGCTACGTTTTGTAATTCAATTATTGTTCTTCCTACATCTAATTGATTTACTATGTTGATTAGAATGAAACAGAAGCGAGGATACGTTTACACTCTGATTTAGAATTTTTCCGTGTTGATGACTAATGCGAGGGTAATTGTGCGGTGCACTATATCCACGTCAAAAGAGAAGAATCCGTCGACCGATAAAGTCACTCAACGTGAACGGTCATTACCGTGCAGTCGCGCGGACGACGTGCATTTTTTCCTTTTTTTTTCCTTTTTTCTTCTTCCTTTCCTAATTATTCAGAAAGAAGTGCACCACAAATCTGATAATATCTAGTAATCAAGTCAACATTCAGCGTTGAATTAATGTTGATAATTTATTCAGTGATAAATCAGTCGTGATTCATTGCAGTGAAATTTTATTCCAAACGTGAAGGTTGAGTCGAATTTGTTACACTTTGTAGAAAGGTTGAATTTTTATTGATATTTGTGCAAAGTTTTATTAGAAATTATTTCATTGGGTTATCAATGATTGATTTGACTTGTTCAACATTGATTGATCATTCATGTTGAATATATATAATTACTTTATATATTTGAAGTACAATTAAAAACAGCGAAATTCATTAAACTACAAAAATTGTAACCCTATGGTAATAGGGTTTACAGTTATATATATGTAACCCTATAGTAATAGAGTTACAGTTATATATAAAGGTAACTCTATGGTAATAGGGTTTACAGTTATATATATAAAGGTAACTCTATGGTAATAGGGTTTACAGTTATATATATATAGGTAACCCTGTAGTAATACTTTCACACGTTCAAATGCATTAATTCTTCACGCAGGTATCATTAATTTTCTCTCTCTTCAATGACGATTTTGATACTTTAATTGCACTATAAATATTGCGTTCCTAAACACGCAATATCTTCTTCGCTTCTAACTTCTGTTTTGAAAGATATAATTGCATCTTTTTTCCCCAACACGCTTCTGTGTCAATTAACTGATTTCATCCGATCTTGTTGAAATTTTATTAACAGCTTTTTGCAGCGAAATAAGTCATCATTGCATGTCATCACTTTGTTTTGATTGATTCAATTCGATTAATTTTCCAATTACGTACAACTGTAATGTCTCACACTTTCTTTTATCACCTATTGTCTTTTTTTTTCGTATTATATTTGAAGTATACCCGAGGTTCATTTGCATAACTTACAAAATAACTGAATTTATGATTCGTTAAGTAAATTTATTTTAATGCTAATAATAATGATAATAATTTTTATTCATAAATTGGATACAATGAGTGTTTGTAGTAATTTATTACATGACAAATTATAAAATAAGCATGAAATGTAATTATTTTTGTAAAATCCATTACACAAAATCTTTTCGAGGTATCACACTACCATGAATCTGTGACATTTTTAATATGAATTACACATTGCAGTTGTATATACATTCTGAAAGATAATCTTTAAAGATCTGTCTGTAAGATTGTACAATGAGAATGAAAAAGGTCGCAAATCTTGTTACAATAGCTATTCCAGACAATAAAATCTTTTTCTTTAACTTTTTTAAGGCATGGTTTAAACAATTCATAAATGTTAATCATTCGTTGTTCCTTTTTTTTCCAGCAATTAAGGTTATGGAACGGCTCATTGTCCTTTCAATATTGGCAAAAGCCTGGAGTGGTTCGATTGACCAAAGTATACATATTTAACGTTACCAACGCTGAAAATTTTCTGCAATATCACGAGAAACCAAAGCTACAAGAAGTTGGACCTTTCATATACAGGTGTGTTATAATTTTTTTAGAGGGGAAAAAGCTATTATAGAAGAGTGAATGGAATTAGAATTACAGTTAGATGCATAATTTAAAGCCACGTTTCGTTAACTTTTTTAATTGTAAAATTAACTCTTTCATTTTTCTGAGTGTAATAGGAAAATACCCTAATCTGGTTTATTATAACTCAACTCGAGTTATTATAAGCGACGGTCAGTCGTCCGGACTGAATGATGGGCAAAAAATTCTTACAACCGCTACTGGTGTTTCAAAATGAGTGTTCCAGTTGTAACAACTTTTGTTCCCACACTGAAAAGAAAAACCTTACTGTGATGAAAACTTAAAAGGAAGCCATTTGTACAATATAGGAAAAATTACCGTGCTAACCGGGTTACCTGTAGGTAAATCCTATTACTATAGGACTACCTGTAGGTAAATCCTATTACTATAGGATTACCTGTATGTAAACCCTATTACTATAGGGTTACCTGTAGGTAAACCCTATTTCTATAGGGTTACCTGTATGTAAACCCTATTACTATAGGGTTACCTGTATGTAAACCCTATTACTATAGGGTTACCTATATGTATAATTGTAACCCTATTACTTTAAGCAATCTTTGTCCATGAAATGTATGGTTTTCCAAAATTTTTCCTATATTATACAAACAGCTACATTTTAAGGTTCCAGCACAGTTCTTAATAACTTCTTTCTCAGCGCAGGACAGTATCTGATTTTTCAAATATCTTCACACCGCAAAAAGTTATTGCATCGCGTATAGTTTATTGCAAAGCTCCGAGAGATGCATAATGAGATCCTTGCCACTCGATCCTTGACAGCTCAACTCCGATGATAATTGTTGAAGAAATGCGTGCCCTTTGACCGGCGTCGCCCTTGACACGTCAGCGTTGCGACGCAATTGTTTTGCCACTACGGTAATGATAAATTGGCTGGAATTTGCGTAACGAGCAGGCCGACAATTCTCGATTAATTAAAGCGGAGCGAAATTTCGTTGTTGCCGCAAAATTCTGCCGTTTGTTGCGCAGCTATCGACTTCGCCCTCCCCAGTCCTTTCCAAGATCTCGCGCGGATAAGGAAGAATTTATTAATTGCGCGATGTTGCCGTAACGGGCTTATGCTTTCGTTCCGTTTGAGACTCGGATTATGCGGCGTTAAAGAATAAAAGATTTTAATACGACTCGCGCTATCTCTTATCTATGGCGCTGTTGTAAACAAGTTTTTCATTTAATTCCAGAAAGTCGGGTTTAGCTGTGCCGCGAAGTTTAACATTTTTTTATCATGAAAATGCACCGGGCATTGTGAATAACTGTTGGGGAAATAATCGATTGGCGCTTTCGATAAACGCAATACATCATTTCTTCAGTCGGGGGCACTTGTATTGCGTGCAAAAGTGTTGGAAAACCATAAATTTTATGGACAAAACTTGGTTCAAGTAATAGGGTTACTGTTATATGTATAGGTAACTCTACAGTAATTGGGTTACACCTATATATATGTAGGTAACCCTATGGTAATAGGGTTACAGTTATACATACAGGTAACCCTATAGTAATAGGGTTTACAGTTATATAATTAGGTAACCCTATAGTAATAGGGTTTACAGTTATATATTTAGCTAACCCTAGAGTAATAGGGTTTACAGTTATATATATATAGCTAACCCTAGAGTAATAGGGTTTACAGTTATATATATAGCTAACCCTATAGTAATAGGGTTTACAATTATATAATTAGATATCCTTATAGTAATAGGATTACAATTATATAGAGGTAACCCTATGGTAATAGGGTTTACAGTTATATATTTAGCTAACCCTACAGTAATAGGGTTTACAGTTATATAATTAGGTAACTCTATAGCAATAGGGTTTACAGTTATATATGTAGCAAACCCCATAGTAATAAGGTTTACCATTATATAATTGGGTACCCTTATAATAATAGGATTACAATTATATATAGATAACCCTATACTAATAGTAATCAGTAGATTACTTGATTTTAATTTCAAAAGATAATTCCTTGTCACTCAATAAAACGGTTTCGAATTCTTCAACCAGTGAATACCGATGAAAACACTTGATGTATCAATTAATACTAATTATTTTGAAATTATTGTTTACAGAATATTAAAAGCCGCTGTAACTCAAATCACTATTATCATCTTTAACACTTGTATGACCACGCTTTTATCGCTCCCCTGTGTTTAACTCAATTGTAGTAATTTCGACAGTTTATTGTTCCTCCTCGACAGTGTTTAGTACGTGCTTTACCGTATACGCACTTTTTTTCCACATAAAAGTGCACTTCTGTGCGATATTTTTCCATACTCATTTCCCAAATTATATGCTTCAGCTTGCCAAGAAAAGTTTACATAGACAAAAATATATTACTGTTAAATTTGTTATTTAACAGTAAAGTAATCGTCACATTATTAAGCAATTTTCTTCCCAAAAATGCTATCTGGTGTAAGAATATTCTATTTATCTTAAATAGTCAATTTTATAACTCTATTGTTCAGCAACCAATATATATCCTTTTACGATTCTATCATCAATCGGAACAACGGGCAAATAAAAATAAAGGAAATTGACCAAAAAAAATGAATTGCACAGCGACATTGCACGAATTATAACGAGTCATTTTTCCACAGTCCGGCCGTTTTCTATCGCAACGCAAATATTACGACAGTTACAAACGGTTTTGCAAAGCAAACTGCTCGCAACGTACCGTGCAACCTTCACATTTATTGCCACTTTTTTTTTTCTGGCCACGCAATTTTTCTTTCATATTTTCATTTCTTTGTATTTATTATTTCTTTCTTTCTTTTTTAGTTCGCCTTTTCGACGATGATCGACGATATTTAGTGGCGCCAAAATGTGCCAACTTATGGACTTAATAACGTAGTGGCGTGCGAAAATTACAAATTTTACAGTTCTTCGCGGAATATTATGATATCGTTTCTTAGCATAAATTGCGATACCACCGACACTAATGACCGCAGGAATAAAAGCGTTGGGTAATTTTTTGTCAAGAAAGCGGTACCAAGGTTGCACGAAAATACTCTCGGTTGATATCAAGATGGAAAGTAAAAGGGCGAGATATGAAGCGTCCTTACAATTGGCACATTTCGTTGAAATGATTTGGAATATATTTAGTGCACCTGTTTTTCTGGGAAGATGGTGATGTTTTTGTTAGAGCTAGGGCAGTTTTAGGGAAAGACCTTTTGATTGTTCATTTAAAACTATTACTATTACTAAATTGAAAAAAAGAATATCAATTTTTAATAAAAAGTTTACTAATTTGGCATTATACTTAGAGAATATCATTATATGGAAAACGAAATGATTAAAATTTGTTAAAATAGTTTCGTTAGTTTTGTTAGTTTTATTAGTTTAGTTAATTTCGTTTAGTTTTGTTAGTTTCTTTAGTTTCATTAGATTTTCTTAGTTTCTATAGTTTTGTTAGTTTCATTAGAAAACTAATTGATTAAAATTTGTTAAATTAGTTTCGTTAGTTTTGTTAGTTTGGTTAATTTCGTTAGTTTCGTTAGTTTCATTAGTTTCATTAGTTTCATTAGTTTTTCTTAGTTTCTATAGTTTTGTTACTTTCGTTAGTTTCCTTAGTTTCCTTAAAATTCTCCTAATTGTTAACAATCTTTTCTCTTCGTGTTCTCAAAGAATATGTTTACTTCTAAACAAGGTGCTAAATCTTATCACTTTTTGCACCTGGAATAATAGTTATTAATTATTTAACTCCTTTTTTTCCCCGCATTGCAGTCAACTATAAATATCGTTTGCAATTTTATTTAAATCATAAATGACGTGAAAAAAAAATGAGTAATTTTAATTCAAGATTCAGACGGAGAATTCATGTACATAAATTAATATCTTAAAATGTATTTTATTTGGTAATGATTACATTTTACATAATAAGAATTTATATTACATAAGCAAAGTACAGTTATAATTTATAGCCTGATTAATTAATAAAACTGCATACTTTAATGCCAGTATCAATGAATTATTTTCGATTAAAATCACTTCAATAACATTAAGCAGTTGTTAACAGAGAATTATGCTATTAAACCGAACAAATTCTATTCGCGATTGTGCTATTTGCGTTTTAATTAATTACAATATCAAATAAGTTGAATAATTTATTAGTGTTAATAAAGTCACGTTACTGGCAGGACAATGATACATTTATTAGTTACGTCTTATTCTTATTCTTCTTTTATATATATTAAATTACACATATATATGGTCATATATGGTCGATATATGGTAATAATTAAAAGCATATATTGCTAGTATATTATATCAATTATTCACATATATCGACCTTGTATATACATACATGGCCATATATGGATTAAAAAAAACATAATGGCCATATATATATATATATATATATATATATATATATATTAAGGAAGAAATCATTTTTAGTAGGGTATGTAGTAGATTGCAATGCAAGAACACTAAAAACTGCTTTTATAATTATCATTTTTACTATTATTAATAGGAGAATACTTAATTTTTCTATAGACATCCCTAAATGAATATGAAATGTTTTAAATTTTACTATTACTTTTTTCTCAGTGCAAAGAGTGTGAAAAATATATTTCACCAGACACATTGGACCAAAATTGGAAGAATATTTTGAATCAGTCGTTTTGTTCGAATCGCCCGAGGGCAAACCACTCGAACATGGCACGGTGTTATTATTTTTCGATTGGATAAAAAATGCGGCTTCGGCTTCAGCGTAACGTAAACTAATGGCGAACATATTTTTTCGCAGGCGAAATATGAATGGCGAAATAAATCGGGGGGAGGGGGAATGAATTTGGTTCACACATCGGCAATGATTAATTCGTACGCAACGTAATTTGTGCAACTAAGGCATAAAAGCTATTTTTTCCCCCTTAACCAAGATTAACTCGCAACGCTTCACGAGACCAGTTGCGACACTCGATTCTTTGATTCGAATTCACTTTCAGTTCACGATTTCAATGATCTCAGTTCCTTGCAATTTTTCCAATGTATATTTTAGTCTTGCGCAACGCCCCATAATAGTCCAAATATTAGTATTATTATAATACAAGATGCTTTTGATAAATAGCGTTGCGCAATCGGTAATGGCACAATTGAAAGTGCAGTAGTCGTTGTGTGCAAAATTGTGATTAATCGATCGATTGAATAATCGTTTGGACGCCGCCTAAGTCCGTTAATTAATGAGATTAATTATGTTAATTGCCGCGAGCGATTTGAGCGGCTTTTGCTGTATTTATGAAACGGATGTTTTTCCCCCTCGTATCGCATAATAGATATCACCTTCCAATCATCGTGTTCCGCTATGAATGAACGATTGTCAAACGTTTATTTCTGTCATTTTTCACTTGTTCGACGAAAGGTTGTATTGGATCCATTTTATATCTCTAATAAAAATGATACATATATGGACCATATATGGTACGTCTGTCTGTATAGGATCCATACGTGGTCCATATATATTTTAACAATTTCATATAAGAAAATAAAAAGTTCGTATATAATTCATTCACATATGTTTTTCCTTAATCTATATATGGTCCATAAGTGGTCCATATATATTTTAACAATTTCATATAAGGAAATAAAAAATTCATATATAATTCATTTACATATATGTTTTTTCTTAATCCAAATATGGTCCATGTATGGTCCATACGTGGTCCATATATATTTTAACAATTTCATATAAGGAAATAAAAAATTCATATATAATTCATTTACATATATGTTTTTCCGTAATCCATGTATGGTCCATATATGGTCCATACGTGGTCCATGTATATTTCAACAATTTAATATAAGGAAATAAAAAATTCATATATAATTCATTCACATATGTTTTTCCTTAATCCATATGTGGTCCATATATTTTGTTTTAATTCATATATGGTCCATATATGGCACTAATTTATTTCCAAAGGAAATTACTAAATGCATATATGGCTAGAATATTAAATCAATTACATATATGGACCATATATAATTTTTTTTTATTTCCTTATATGAAATTCTTAAAACATATATGGACCATATATGTTTCATTTTTAGTAGGGATCCATTTACTTGCAACGGACTATTGATTAATTTTCATCTTTACATTTCATTTTCCATCACTTTATCAATTTCACACTCCCGCTGGGAAATGTTTATAACAAATTATCATGCTGCTTCAGAAGAATTATGATAATTGGCGCCGTAAAATATTTCTACCGCAGGGATATAAGATTACGATGAGTGTCTTATTATTTTAATTTCCTTCATCAAACAAGTTTATAATAAAACGTAATGCGCTTAATTAATTATAATTGTTAAAAGATGATTGTTCGCTTTTTTTTTATGTCTTGGCGTTTAACTTCTTAGGGGAGAGTGTTATCATATTTGCAATAACGTCCGACTTTAGAGCATTGCAAAAACTTGGCGAGCCCTGCATTACACCTGTAAATGTGTCGCAGCTACACTGAGTAAGAAAAGCGGGTTGAAATAAATCTGAAATACAGTTAAAAACAGTAATTTTTCTCAGTGTAGTACACGTGTATATATATATAGATATATGGATATATATTTGCGAGGTATAAAGATATTTTATCTACAGTCTTGGAAAAAAAAGTCTCGATAAAAGAATTCATATAAATTCCAATTCTTTTACTATTAAAATGTTGATGTATTTAGGCAAAAAGTTTATTATTGTTGTAAGAATTATAATTATAAAGAAGAAGCAACATTCTTTTTCTTCTCCCCATTATTTTCAAGTTCACAATTTATGCGAGCGACTTGTAAAAAATAACTTTACGATTAATAATACAATTGACAAAAAGTATTTGCAAAAAATGGTAAATTTTGCAAATTAAATTTTATAACAATTTCTACCCTTTTTCCAAAATTATGCCGCATTAAATTGGTAGAAATATGGATTTTGTTTAAACCTTGCAAATTTATAACCGAGTTATGAATAATGGCAAGAAAAAATAAATGCAAAAAATGTCTCATCGCACATGTACATGTATATATATACACCCTAGTAAAAATGAAACATACTTGGTCCATATATATATTATATGGCCATATATGTCAATGTATGAGATTTTTATTCACTTATATGAAATTGTTAGAACAATATATGAACCATATGTGGTCCATATGTGGTCCATATATGGACCATATATGTCAGTGTATAAGATTTTTATTTCCTTATATGAAATTGTTAGAATATACATGAACTATATATGGACCATATATGAACCATAAATGGACCACATATGGACCATATATGGACTAAGGAAAAACATATATGTCATATTATATGTAATTTTTTATTTCCTTCTATGAAATTCTGAAAACATATATGGACCATGTATGGACCATATGTGTTTCATTTTTAATAAGGGTATATATGTACGTGTTATATTATTAAAGAAAGGGTTGATTGTGAGTTGGCGGTGGGACGTTGAAAGGTCATGGAAAATTGGTGTAGAGCAATGAGCGGAATGTGCAATGTGGCCGCGGTTGGCAGCGTGGAACACGAGCCTGCGGGTATGTAAATAGTGGGCACTTTCTACGGAAGTTGTGCGCGACAACAGTCCGACGGCGCGACTGCTCGGCAACGGGTACGCTCCTCGTGCCGCTGCACACATGTAACACCGGGGGAGCACATTACGCGACCGGTATTACATCTGCACACGTAATAACATTACGTATCCACGAACGATCTTGCGTCTCGGATAAATGCTTCGGCGGTTATTCATTCAAAGAGAAATTCAACCGCGCATTATGCACACTTGACGCTTTACCGAAATGCTCATTACAAGTATTCCTCCGATCAACGACAGCGCCCCATTCACGCGCGCAATCCATTTCGACAAAAGTTTTATATGTATATAAAGCGGCTTCTTCGCTCTTGGTCCATCTATGGATGGTCATTATTTACTTTGGAAAAAAGTCCATGGTGAAAATGAAACATATATGGTCCATATATGTTTTAATAAATTCTTATAAGGAAATAAAAAAGTCATATATGTTTTTCCTTAATTCATATATGGTCCATATGTGATCAATATTTGGGAATAATTAATTTCCATATAAAGGGAATTGTTGAAAGTATATATGGCTAGAATATTGTATCAATTATTGTTATATCGACCATGTATGGATTAAGGATAAACGTATGTGTCCATATATGGACCATGTATGTTTCATTTTTACTAGGGGTAATCTTTTTATTGCATATAATATATTAGTTAACTAAATTTTGGTATAGAGCAATAAGGAAAAACAATTTTTTTCCTTAATTCATATATGGTCCCTATATAGAGCAATATATATGGTCCCTATATAGAGCAATATATATGGTCCATATATGGCAATAATTGATTTCCATATAAGGAAATTATTAAATGCATTTATGGCTAGAATATTATATCAATTATTGTCATATATCGACCATATATGGATTAAGGATAAACATACGTGACCATATATGGACCATGTATGTTTCATTTTTACTAGGGATACTCTTTTTATTGCATATAATATATAAATAAATTAAATTAATTCTTAAATGTAAAGCAAGCAAAAGCAAATGTTACATTGCAACTATACACATTTTATTTCGCAAGAAATAGCGTAATTGTCAGGTAAATATTATGTCATCACTTTTCACGTGTAACAAATAAAGTCAAAAAGAATTAACGTATAACAAATTATATAATGGTGACATCAATTATTCTTATAACTTGTACAAAATTATTAATTAAACACATAGTTTTCTGCGTGTTATTGTACTGTAACATCCCTAGTAAAAATGAAACATATATGGTCCATACATGTTTTAACAATTTCATATAAGAAAATAAGAAATTCATATATGAACATATATGTTTTTCCTTAATCCATATATAACCATATATGGCAATAATTAAATTCAATATAAGAAATTATTAAAAGCATTTATGTATAAAATATTGTTATATCAATTATTCCCATATATCGACCGTTTAAAGATGCCAAATTCTTGCATTTCGCATTCTTGTTTTGCATCGACGCACAATTAAAGCAAAAACAACATTATTCATTGTAAAATTTATCTAAATTATTGCCGTTTCGATAATGTAAAAAAAAAAAGGAAGACAGAAAAGAAAAACATTTTTACAGTTATTTTTTGGAATTTGGAAGCAAATTGACATTCGACTTTGATGATAATTAATCTGATGTAACATTATGACATTGGAGATTTTGGAATTTCGGCAGACCGTGATTCAAGAACAGGTTTTAAGACAATTTAAAGTGGAAAAAAGTGAATGAAGGATTGGCATTTTTTTCGAATTATTTCATGCGCTTATATACATACGTCTCCAATTAATCAATATACTGTCATTAAATTATCTACGCGAAACAAAATTAACAATCCATGTAAATTGCTTTATTAATTTTAAAATCAATTATTGTTTTGCGTTAAAATTTTATGTTTGTTATACGTTGAAGTAACGTTGATAAGAAAATCGAATTGACAATAATTATGTACATGATATTAAAAAACAAAAAAGAAATTTAAATTAAAAAGATTGTATTATTTTTACATTGGATGATTAACCACATATCAATTTTATTTTTACAGGGAGGACATGGAAAAAGTGAATATCGTCTTCCACAACAATGGAACGGTGTCTTATCAGCATAGAAAGATCCTGAACTTTGTTCCCGAAATGTCAAAAGACAAAGATCTTCGTCTCTTGATTCCTAACATTCCTTTACTTGTAAGTATCTTAATTTCGCAAACCTTTCTTACATTTAAAAATTCCCTAGTAAAAATGAAATATATAAGTCCATATATATGTCCACATATGTTTCATTTTTACTAGAGTTGTTAAATTAACATTAATCCTTACATTTGGACACAAGCAGGCAATTAAAAAGGACCACTACTGTGCACGTTAATTTTTTTTTTTTTTTTTTTTGAAAGTAGCTTTTACTGTCTTCTACATCACTCGCATTTAAATTAATAAATGTAAATTACTTTTTACAATAACAACAAAAGTTGTTATAAAAATGTTGCTCGGGGTAATAAAGTAACTTGCACAATGTTTCGTTCAAGGTTGCCATATAAATTTATACAAAAAAAGTTCCCAAGGAATGTATTAAAGCAGCCCGAGCAATTTGCAAAATTCTATTTCACCACAAGTGAAATTGAGCGAACAATTAATCGCAAAGATGTATCTCAATTGTATTTGCGCAATCGATATAAATCATTGCGATAAATTTAATAGTTACAGCTGCAAAACGTTCTGTCCTATTCGCAAGATGGGACAGGACGATTTGATCAAGAACCATCGGCAATGTTGGCGGATTGCTCAATGTCGACCGGGCATGTTTATGTATACGTTGCGAGCGACATCGTGTAATAATATTTTAACTTCATTTCAGACTCTTTCGACACAGACGAAGCAGTTGCCTTCTTTTATAAACATGGGCCTGTCCATGGTTTTGAGCGGCATGAATATGAAGCCGTTCGTACCGGTCACGGCACAGGAGCTGGTTTTCGGCTACGATGATCCATTAGTGAGCATCGCCCATCGATTCTTCCCCAAGAGGCGGCGACCTATGAGTCAAATGGGTCTATTATTAGGAGTAAGTTCAATTGGAGGTGTAAAAAATGTCTCCAACGTGGACAAGTATTGATTAAATTAAGAAAAATTGCAAACAATCGAAGCTTCAAAATAATGTTATTGAAAAAATGTTAACTTTATTGTTAGAGTCGATAGGTAGAAATTAAATAATTAAGAGCATGCATGGGGTTCTAAGCTGTAATATGAAAAACAAGTTCCCTAAGTATGGTCAGAAAAATGTCTAAAATACCACACAAAATTTGGACACATTGACCGTCGAGTATGCATATTTGTGCTAAAACAATATGTTAATGAAATTCGAGAAAAAACTTTTTTTATCCTCCTACAATATGCGCCTTATCTGATACGAAAAACCTTGTTACAAAAAGTAATGTTTGACGGAAAGAAAAGTTTTAGCACAAATTTGAATCGTTAACAAATAGAAGCGAGACAAAAAAATTGATGATTTACCTTGTAGTAAAGCTATATTTAGGGAACTCGTTTTACGGTTTGACAAACAGCGAGGAATAAAACATTCCTCCATTATGTCAATATCTGAGGATAAAATAAGTTCATTATAATCGTCTACAATTACAATAAATGCCGTAAGCGCAAACTCTATTTACAATTCCGATAATATAAATATTTCTGCGACCGAACTGGCATAAATTTTATTAATAATCGCCAATTATTCTTTTTTCCTCTTAACATTTCATTCATTCGCCATCTAAACATTCTTTATTATCGACCTTATCGATTTTAAAGAACGTTTTCTACATTATCGACACTACTTGACTTCATAAACGCTTACGTTATCGCGTTAAATTTAACCACAGTGACGGCATTTATTGTACACATTTGAAAAACACAATGCAAACTAGAAAAATGTTCTAGATAAAACGAAGCTTATCTCGTTTGCGAGTAACGGCAATGAATATAAATTTGCGTCTAATAATTGTTGAAATAAACTTTGAATTTTATGAGCAGTCGGGGCTAATTATAATTTGAATGGCAAGTACGCGGGCACTAATTGTTTTTGTTTACCAAAGTTATTTGTAATTTACAGCGAAACGGCACGTTGAACGAGGTATCCACTATATACACGGGCCATACGGACATGAAGGAGTTTGGTCTCATAAACCGATTGAACGGTCTGGACCGACTGCCGTACTGGCCGGATGCACCCTGCAACTCGATTCGCGCCTCCGAAGGTACGGACAATGATTTTGAAGACGACGCCGCTGTCTCGTCATTTGTTCGTTTTATTGTAATTACATTTGCCGTCGTGTTGCAGGTTCCTTTTTCCCGCCGCGAGATAAAACCGGGCAAGATATAGTGCACGTTTGGGACAAAGACTTGTGCCGAGTGTTGCCCTTGAAGTACCGCGGTCCCACGGAAAAAACTGGAATCAAAGCGGATCTTTATACGCCAACCGACACTGTATTCGATCCGCCCAGTAACGCCACTCCGGACAATGAGTGTTTCTGCCCGGATGACCCGCGAAGTTGTCCTCCAAAAGGACTCCAGGACATCAGCCCCTGCCAGTACAGTGAGTCTCGCAACTGGATTACGTTAATTAAATGAAATTAATGTCGTCGTTGCCTTGGTTGTAATGTTAGATTCAACCTTGCGTACAATTGTCGTTAAGTTCAACGTGGAATCTTCAAAATACTCCTGCACTCAGAAATTAAAATATACTTACTTTAAGAAAACTGTGCAAAGAAAATTTTCCTATTAAAACTATTAGAAAATCAATTAAAAATAAAAATATTCAGTTAGTATACAATGAATTTAAGTTAAAAAATCCTTTTAATTTAAGTTAAAAAATCCTTTTAATATAAATGGAATTATTCTTTAGTTAAATATATGCTTTATAAGAATTATTTATTCTTATTATAAATAGAATTTCGTTTTATCCATAGAATGAATGGAAATCCTATTTAATATAAGAATATTCTATTATTCTTAAATAGACAGTTTTCTGAGTGTGTATCTCGACAAAAATCATATATGCATAAATCATCCATAACTCAACAGCAATAATTCAGTAATAAGAAAATCAAATCTCAGTTAAATTTAATCAGATTCATTTTAAAATATAATTACAATTTGGATTTTTAAGCCGGGAAATTAATTATTTTCATTTTAAATTATTTGCAAGTTTCAATGAAGAAACTTTTTTGTTATTGTTCTTTGAAGATTCATGGAGGACTTTACTAATTTTACGTTAAACAAAAGTAAATTATATAATATTATAATTATATATTTTCTTTACAGGTGCTCCAGTTTATCTTTCATTTCCACATTTCTACAAAGCGGACCCTAAACTTCTGGATGCGGTATCTGGTTTAAAACCTGAGCCGGAACTTCATGAAACATATTTTAAAATACAACCGGTAAGTCATATTTTTATTGTAATTTTGTGAATTTGTGAATGTGATTTGATATGAATTTTATATGATAATAGTTTCGAATACTGGGAAATTCAGAATTATTTCATTAATATATCTAAATTATACATTTATTTATTCATTATCGAAATACTGAATCACGAATTTTAGTAAAAATATTTAGATTCCATTGCAGAAAAAAGTAAAATCTTATCACTTGGAAATATATGTTTGTTAAACCGAGAGTTTACAAATAACATGTAATAATGTATTATAATCGTTAACCTTGTTTACAAAAAGTTCACTGAAATCTTATTATTGATAATGACATTATTTAGATAAAGTTGTTCCAATGCTATTAAATTCTAGAAATTTGTTTTGATAAATTCCCAGTAATAATATATATATTTGAAGTATTTTATTACGTCTCAAAAATTAATAAAATTCATATTCAAAATTATTATTAAATATAGCATGTAAATGAAGTAGTTAAAAATATTTCAGTAGCATTTAATTACTAATTTCAGTTACGTACAATTTTGTGTTTAAAGCTGTGTTTAATATACTTGATAGAAATTTTTACTCGGTCAGGCTATAGTTAAAATGTTACTTGTCTATTCTGCAATAAGTAAACTCTAAATAGGCTTACAAATACTTTTCGCAACATCTTTTCCCCTACATTAGAATTAAAATCAAAGGTTCTTATTTCAAAATATTTCTTGAACAACAATAATCGATTGTAGAATTTGATATACGTTAGTAATTTTCTTTCTTGACCACCAATGGTCAAAATGTACCACCAATTCAAGTGCCTAAATTTATACAATATATAAATCGATACAAAGATTCATTAAATTCTCATGATTGCAGAAATTAGGGGTGCCAGTAGAAGGGAAAGTGCGCGTTCAACTGAATTTGAAAGTGGTGCACCAGCCAGCCATTAGGATGGTGGCGAATTTTCCTGACATAGTATTTCCGATAATGTGGTTGGAGGAAGGTATCGATGAGCTAACGCCACCAATCAGGCGATGGGTCTACTTGGCGACAACCTTCGCGGATATTGCAGTGCCTTGCATTACCTACGGTTTAATTCTAGTCGGATTTGTGGTTTTGATCACGGTGCTCGTGAAAGCGTACAACAATGTCGTTTTCACACACGAAGCTATTGAACTGGGTAAAAGAACTGTTAGAAGGGGTTCGTCTTTCCTTATCAACGGTCAGCATAGGTTACTCAACATGAAGGACTCGTACATTTTATTAACGGACGAGGCGCTATTGGTAGACGAAGCGAGGATGCAGAGGGAAAATACCACCAGTGATTCATCCTAACGTGTCCCCAAGACTGGCTACTGGTGCTGGTCGTACGCCAATCGTCCGAAACAGTGAAATAGTTTTGGACAGAAAACTGTTGCATCTTGCGAAGAACTGTACGAAGTCTTCTCGTACCAACCTTTCTAACGGACGGTATCAAACGTTGACAAGGATATTTAATGGACAATAGATGTCGTTAAGATATCTTATTAATATTATAAGACAAATTATGTTTTTAAGGGGTTCGACCATACTCAGTGGCCGAGCAACAAATAAGTTGCTTTAAAATTACGCGAGTTATTGTATGAAACATCTCAGCGACGTGTTATAAATTAATGTTTCTTTACTCACCTTAAAAATAAAATGTATTGGTAGCCCTGAGGGCTACCAACACTTTTCACTTTCACGATGAATAAAATATCGTGCTCAACTCGAATAAGAGTGGTTTTAGATTGGTAACCCTTCGCCTTTGGCTTGGGGTACCAACTTAAAACCACTTTTTTCCCCGAGTTGAGTAATATACTATTTTCTCACGTCGGACCTCTACTTGTCCGAATTACCCTACTTATGTACCAGAATTACTTTGTTCAGGTTGTATTTGATAGACGAATGGTGTTCTGGATAGGTCTTCAATTTGACTTTACAAATCAAATTCTAGATCGATTTTTAGTTTAGGCGATATTACGTTCCCTGCGTGGAACGTATTTCAAACACACGTACCTCACACACTTTACATACGTTGTACTTGTACATTCTGTCTTTGACTTCGTGTTAGATGTTAAGTTGATCGGTACCAGTTATTCGTTTTTAATATTTCGTTAATTTTTTTTTAACAATAACTGAATACTACGTGGATTGCAAGAGTGTATGCGTATCATATCGTTTCGTTTCTCTTCAGTTCTAAGGAAACAGTTATCTCATTCAGTTTCAACATTAAATCATAGTTGACGAGAAATTGTGAAGATTTTAATTCATTAACTTTAAGTTTATATTGGGTTGCTTGTCTACTATTTTCAAACTATGACGGTTTATTTATTCAAAGCCGATTCAAATGTCCGCTTTTTGAACATTAGTTCAACATTAAATTATTAGATTACTCTGATCAATCGTAAATTTGGCATGATGTTGATGTTGAATTAATGTTTCCTTAGTAAATTGGATTTTTGTGTCTTTAATTTTGTCGTCGAATTACGTGTAGCTGAATTGTTAGGGAAATGTGAATTTGTCGTTGTTGAATTAAAATAGTCGTTTGGAAATTCATTTTCTTCTTACATATTATAATGTGTAATATGTAGAATCGTAATCTCAAATTTTTAGTCGAAATTTATACTAAAGTGTCCATGTGAGATTTAATTTGATTTTTAACATTGTTTTTTGATGATTGTCGCAATTTTATACTAAATATTTTATATACATATTGTATCATTATTTTCTTTAAGATCCAGTTTTTTCTTTTTAAGTGATAAGAACAAGGCTGTGAATTTTTTTTTATAACACCAACAGTCAAAAAAGTATATCTTAAATAGCAAATTAATATTTAATCGATCCCATATAAGCTTTTAATTCACGAATAAATAAACTCGTTTATTTATAATTTATTATTTAATTATAAATATCATGATAGAGGAAGGTTATACGAACAATGTATGAATTAAAAGTAAATTCAAAGCATTTTTTTGTTAAACTGAACGTGTTTAGTTAAAAATATTTTAAAATTATAAATTTTAATGCACTTTTTTTTAATAACGTGATTTATGCGAGAGTTTTTGTTTGCAGTGTATGTCAGTGGAAATATAGGCATTTTTATTTTCAATTACTAAACACGATACCATTGAATTTTAATTTACTTTGAATTTTGAAGTAAACACACATGTTCACTCTAGTATTATTAAAGTTACTTCATTTTGCTACCATTCTTCGGACGGAGTTTTTAATTTATTAATTTTTATCTTGCAATATTAATCCATAATATTATATATTTTAAAATATAGAAAATAATAATTGGAGAAATTATGTAAAATTATTGCACAATGTAAGAATATTTTATTAAGTCCTTTTATTGTTTAAAATAGAACAGACTTCTTGCTTAGTTTGGTAGTAAATATAGTAATTTTTCGTACCTCTGTTCTTTCCGTGTACGAAATTTAATAATAAACTGTCGTTAATTGTATTGAGTATTTCAAAATCCAACTTGTATAAATTTTGTTGCGGCACGAAAGAACAATTTTGGAAAGTTTGTTAAAATTGTATCTGTACTGATTATTAAAACAATATTACTGATATTCCTCGAAAATGCATGTCACCGTTATTAAGTTGTTATAAAAAATATTATTTCATAGGGGAAAGTCTAGTATATTGGATCGACAATTAAATTCGACCACCCTCACATCTTAAAAAGTATTATTATATTAATAATAATTGAAAAACTACTTTTTGAGATGTGAGGGTGGCCCGATTAATATGGTATGAAAAAAAATAAAAGGTATGAAAAATAATAATTACAGTAATATGCAGTTGCTCATGAAAAAGAATTATTTCTTTGAGAATTATGAAAATAATGCGTATCAGTACTAGATTATTTTGTTATACTAACACCTTCATACGAGATCTCATTAGACCAACGAGTAAATGTCGTTCATGCTTGGTGAAATGAAATCAAAGTGATTATTGCTAAACCAAACCTTAACGGTGTATGCGAATCTCCATTCCTAGATAAATTAATTCCGAATCGCGAGGCGTGCGACAGTCTTCAAAAATAACTGAATTTCAATTGCAACTTTGCTTTGTGCACGAATCGCGATTCCAGGTTTTAGAGACTAATGTTTCTTGGCGAGTATTGAAATTGTAAATATGTAGCGCGCGTCAATTAAAATATATTTAATAGTTGATACACAAACGAAAGAAAATCCAATAATGAAACAGGGCCTGCCATAAGAATGTGCCATTATTCCATAGCGATGTCACAAATTTCATAGTCAAAATTATCCATATTTTTGTTCGTAAGTTTCGCACAAATGTAAAATGGGTATTTATGTTGCATTAAAGAGATGTGAAATGTTTATTAGAGTTTTCTAAATTCAGGTAATTGCCTGATTTTATATAAATATTTACAAATTGATGTAATTCGTGTATAATTTACCAAAGAAAATATTGAACATGAGTTAAATATTCATGAAATATGGCATTAATATTCTATGTCTCGATTAAAGATTAAAACTTTTTTAATACATTTTATATATAAATTGATACAAAGTAAATAATTATTAAACAATTATTTTGTAAATAATTATATTTTAAAACTCATAAAAGTATCAGTATTATCGTCGTTGTGATTTTTATTATTATTATATATCTTTTACTACAAATCATAGTAAAATGCATAGTTTTTGTAACGTGTCTGTTGACATTAAGTTATAAATTTAGAAACCTACACTTCTTTTAAATATAATTGTTATCTTTTAGTGATTGGGAAAATATAACGGACATTAATGGAAATATTAAATCATGCCACAAAGATATGGACAATTTTGACTATGATACATCTATGAGGATTAATTTTGTTTAATTTTATAGTTGACATTGAACAATCGAACAACGAGTAGTGCCTTTATTAAAATTTCAATCATTCAATGAATCACAAGCAAAATTTAAAAACTGTTTCTAAGAAAATTTACAAAAATAAATAGTAGAATAGAACTTTTAATTGTCTTACTTAGAAGTTATATAATTTTTAAGTTATTATATGTGAATATATATATATATATATATATACATACATAATTTTTTTTTTGAATTCAAATGAAGTCTGTTTGAAAATATTTGTAAATGTGTGTAATAATATTAACTCGCTTCGTGAGTACTGTCATTCGGACACTAAGCACAATAGATGTTGCAATAAAATCACACAATATTTGCTCAATTTTCAATTTATACGAATTTTTAGATATTACATTTTAATACGGGTGTGTCTTTATTATTAAAGACTTTGAATTTGGCCTCACGATTATTTGAATCTATAGATTTGTTAACAAAAAATTTGTTAAACCTTTTGATACAAAAAAAAATTATGGTAATGGCAAAAAAAATAGTAATGAATTATGATTCAATTATCGCGAGACCGAAATATGAATGTTTCTTTTTCATCGATATCGCAGTGTTAAATGCATAATTAAATAAGTTAATTTAGTGATGATGCATAAAAATTGCTAAAGCGCAATTTATCGCGTCGAGCTTGTAATGTTTTTAAAGAGTGAATTTATACGATGAGAATAAATGAAACGAAAAAATATTGGTTCTCTTGTTGTAACAAAGTTTTATAATACGAATTAAGATTCTATACAGAATAATGTGGAAGTATTACAAACGTTTTGAAATAAAAATGATATGCATTTAAATTGTCGCGTACATTTCTCCCGTTCTTATATTTAGTTAATTTATATTCAAATATCAGACTTCAGTTATTTATTGTAGTGCATTTATAGTTTATTATTTCACGTGGGACGTATGTCAACATCAACTTTTTATGTTTCGATTAATCTGCTGTCAAGATATGTTATAGGCAATTGGGATGTATGATTACTTATTCACCGAATCCCCGAGCAAATGCGTTAATTTGGCAAAAGTGTCACGTGCAACGCGCGCAAGCTGCATTATATTGCAAGTAGGGACTAGGTTGGCTTCTACACTCATTAAATTGTGAATTTTGTATACGCGTATCGTGCAGTTCCCAATCAATGAAACTCGAATTAATATTGAAATGCAGCGTATGCATTACTGATGAGATCAGGGACGACATTTCCTCTCGCGTTAATGATAAAACCTATAAAATAATAGAATCTGAGTTTCCACAAATTGCACGAACTGTCTGCAAATTTGGTTTTCAGTGAACTCGTCTTAACTTTCTGTTTAGATGTAAAATAAATAAAAGGGAATATCAATCGACTTTGTTTCAACGTTGAATCAATCTTGAGTCGCCAATCAATTGACTTATTCTTTTTTTCGCTGCAAATTGTTTATCGGGTTTGAAATTTGTCCGAAATGAGTTTATGAAGTCAAGTAGTGTCGGTAATACAGGAAACATTGTTCAAAATCGATTTATTTGAAAATTCTTCTACTTTGCCCTGTTTTGTTAGACATTTGACGATTAATTTACCCTTACTTTGGTATTGTATAACTGTTGCGCGAAAATTGCCATTAAAATGCATATAAATTCAAGTGCGGAAACATTAAGCACACAGTTAATGACTGTTCTCTCTTCTGTTGCAGCGAAACGACTAGAAACTTAGACAGTTGGACCCATAATGATGGATTAACTTAATTTAACATCCCGCAAAAGTGTTGCTATTGAATTAGCGCGAACATTTTTCGCGCCAACAATCCGTTGCTTGATACGGAATTGCGCAATCCTCGGGAAAGTGTGAATGAGCGGGAAAATGTGTGCGCGCGGCGGTTCTTTTGTCTTTAATTTAAAATAATTATTAGCCATCGCGGGTATTTCGTCTCTTTCGACAGCCTTTCAAACGTAACGGCGCGTGCACTTTTGGCGGGGGGGGGGGGA
>JABFPN010000540.1:0-44019 GCA_022817305.1 Leptoteleia sp. ZL-2020
CTTACTACTCCCCCCCCCCCCCTATAAATTTTACATCCGTTTCATTTGCAATTCCATTCTGAACGACAACAAATTTATGGAAATTATTCTTATAACGATACCAAATGTTACTTTTTGTTGGATCAAAATATTTATTGTTAGAAAATTAATTTTTTTTGAAATAAAACATAAACGAAACGATGTTTGTAAACATTTGGAAATAACGGAAACATAAAGTAAGGAAGTATCTAAATATCAATATTTCGTTGGATTTCGTTATGAAAGTGTGTGGCTTTTTATTTTTATTTCCACTCGCCTTGTTTACATTAAATGCTATTTCGAACAATTTAATGTGAAAATAAATGAAATTTATTTGTTCGACGTGTAAACGTTACGTAATTGTCGTGTTTCCTAGTAAAAATGAAACGTATATGGATATATATGTTTTTTCTTAATATATATATGGCCATATATGGGGATATATGATTTTTCTTAATCCATATATAGCCATATGTGAATATACATGGTCGATATATGGAAATAATTTATATAATATTCTAGGCATATATGCTTTTAATAATTTCCTTATCTGGAAACCAATTAATGTCATATATCGACCATATATGGCCATATATGATTTAAGAAAAAACATACACGTCCATATATGGCCTTATATGTATTAAGAAAAAACATATATCTCCATATATGTTTCATTTTTACTAGGGTTCTTAATTCAATACCATCATATTCCATTTTAAAAGTTCCTTTTTGTAAATTTACCTAATTATTAAGGTATTGAAAATATTATTACACTCAAATTGGTTGATAATCGACAATTGTAATAAAACTTCAATTAATATTTCACTAGATGAAATCAATCGAAATTTTTTTGTTTATCGCAATATTAATTAAAAGTCTAATCACTTTTTGAGAAAATGTGAAATTGTGTTTGGTTAATTGAAAAAAAAATGAGCAGTGTAAATTAAAATCTGTTTGACTAGAACAATTTAATTGAACGAGAAAGCAAAAATTAATTAATTTCCACCGCGTCCCCATTTATAATATAATTACACGAAATGATCGATCGTAACAATGTACTTTATTAAACATGAAATATTCAGTTGGAATTTGCATTAATAATTCAGCGGCGATCGCGAGGCGCGACTCGCGCTTCATAATTTTTCGATTCGAAATGATTCATTCGAGGGCATTCGACGTCTCGGATTGTCTTCTTCTTAATTTTTTATTGGTCCGCAGAATTTTCCATCCGCGACCGTTTATTCAAGGGTCGCGCTAGCGAACCCAAGAGCCAAGGTACAAATAAAAAAAAAAGGAAGGCGAAATTACTATTTACATAGATAAAGACTTAAATATTATATTTCTAGTTTTAAAATTTGAGTTTCCAACTGTTTAATGAGGATAATATAAGTCATCAGTTGTCTGTCATATTAATTAGCGTAAATATATTTAATCACCTTAAAAATAAAATTTATTGGATTGGCCCGCAGGGCTACCAACATATTTCACTTTCACAGTGAATAAAGTATCGTACTCAAGGAAAAAATGTGATCAGGGTTACCAACTTAAAACCACAAAAAGGTCAAATAAAATGTACTAATAAATTAGTAAAATGATCATATATTTGGATAAAAAAATTATATATCCATAGTATGAACACAACCCCCTACTATTTAACTTTGAAGGTACGTTCAAACCTTAACATTAATTTTATGAAAAGCATTAAAAAAATCACTTCCGCTCTAGATTTGAAATCGAACAATTTTCCGCGTTAGTCTTTGATGTTTTTTGTCGCTGATAATTGGCAGCACTTTTTTTTTCTCTCACCGAGTCGCCCGATCGAGACGAAATAAATCCCTGGCAAATGACTCGAGGAAAATATACTGTTTTATTTGGGTTTATGATTTATTATTATTTTGTTTTGAGTTCATCCGTCAGGTGCGGGAGATTTTGAATGTGGATGTAAATAATTAATTAATGATTGTGAACCTGGGGGAAGATTTTTGGGAAGATTATGGGGGGAGAGAATGGAAATATGGTCGGGGGTTGGAATTAATGTGAAGTAGGGTACAAAGATAATGTTTCTTTTTGTTTTATTATTATTTTATGTTAATGTTTAATTCGATTTTAATTTATAATTTTACTTAGAAGAGCAACACATAAAAATTTTTTTTTAATTCTTTCTATCTTGTTGATATTTATTTTATTATAATGTTATACCAATATGGTAATATGTAGAAGAAAATTAATTAATTTTTGTAACACAAATTTATATAAAAGATATCGATTCAATTGGGACAATAAAATAAAATATAATGTCACAGTGGATAATAACAATGTCTGCGATCAAAAACTGAATTTTGTATCCTCATAAATTGAATAAAAGCAATTATTACGAACGACTTTACGATTTGCACCTTACATAAAAGAGGAAGTAGACTTTATAAATGTAGACTATAAACTTGAAATACAAGTGACTTAAAATATTCATTACTTGGAATAAATTAACGAGACGAGCCTCGTTTTGAATTAAATTAACTTATTTCTTTTTCTTTATATATTAATTTCTCATTTTGTTTACGCGGACTTTTGTCGCGGGCATTTCAATAAAGTTCACGAGGATGTAAACCGTTTAACTGGCCCCGAAAAATTTATACCTCATTTAACGTATATAAAAGAGAAAATATTATTTTTTATTTAAAGCAATCATTAAAATAACATTTTTCGTTTAGGTTTATGATTATTTCAGTGCAATATTTTTTATCGCTTAGAATAAAGATGAATTTTCATTCGCAAAAGTATTTACTTTTTGAATTATTTATTAAGTTTTGCAAAATTTATAGAATGAGAGAAATTTATTAATGGTTTAAGTTTTAAATATATATGTGTAGGATTATGTACAACATAATATAATTAATATGGACCAAATGACCAGAAAGATTTTCTCGTCGAAAATATTTTGGAATTTTGCTTATGTGACGAGTAAGTATGCGCGTCACGATTCATAGATTAAATTAATCAACATAATTATTTATTTAGCAGTTTGTTATATGTATGAAAAAAAAAAAGATATTTTCGTTTGAAAAAGGCTATACGTGACTGAAATATTCATAAACCAGTTTTCTAATATATTATAAACTCTTAAAGAATTAAAAGTTTTTGACCAATTATATTTCAATTTACTAAAACTTAAAATGTACTGAGATTTTACATTATAATTTTACTCTTCGTAAAGTTTTTAAATACGTGACATATGCAGGCATATATGCAGCCTTATATGTGACATATATGCAGTCATATACGCAATCATACATGTGATATATATATGCAGGCATACATTTGACATATATGCAGGCATATGTGTGACATATATGCAGGTATATATGTGACATATATACTGGCATATAGATGGCATATATGCAGCCATATATGCAGGTATACCTGTGATATATATGCAGTCATATATGTGACATATATTCAAGTATACATGTGATATATATGTGACATATATACAGGCATATAGGCGGCATATATGCAGCAGCCATATATGCAGGTATACCTGTGATATATATGCAGTCATATATGTGACATATATGCAAGTATAGATGTGATATATATGTGACATATATACAGGCATATAGGCGGCATATATGCAGACATATATGCGACATATGTACAGCTATAAATGTTTATTCCAGCCATATATACCAGCTATACAAAATCTTCATGGATGGCGAGAAAATTTCTTCTTATTACAAATAGAATTTCATTTTGTCCACACAATGAATAGAAATTCCACTTGAGGCGTGTAAGAATATTCTATTACTCGTAAGTAGACAGTTTTGTGAGTGTAAGCTGCAAAAATTTCACTAATTTTCCACACTGTCGTTTAAACTGTAAATTGCTCAATTGTAGGAAAATGTCGATTATTGTTTAATCGCAGCGATAACTCAAAAGAAGCGCGATTACGGGATTATTTAAATACTTTGTCACCTCCGCCGTGTACAATAAAATTAACGTCTTCAAGTTAATTGTGCCTTAATGTTGATGACGATTCGAAGCATCGGCGCGGCTTTATGTAATCGTACACGATTATTCGCGTTAAAATGCAGTTATAACTCGTTCTACAGTAAAATATCAACCGGCGATAAAAGAGTGATGAAAACCCTTATCCATTTACATTTAGACATTCGCTATTAAACGGGGACAGCTCTTTTTTTTTTTTATTATACAATTTTAACGACTTTATAACATTCAAACTTTTTGCCGAGTAATTGTAGAATATAAAATAGTTTATAACATAATCATATTTCTGTAGCACTTTTACGGAACCATAAATTTGCGACTTTAATTGTCGCCTTAATGAGTCTCCTTTAATGTCACGAAATTATTAGTTTTCGTTGGCTGTAATGCGTTTAATAGATAAAGAAATTAAACGACGCCCCGGGCAACATAATTGCATGACCAATTCTGGAAAATTCTATAAATTTTTATGGAGCTGAAAAATGAAGCGGTTTTAAAATGAAATGTATTTTTATTAACAATGTTTATAAACATTTGTAAGGTCAAACTAACGAAAACAAAACAATAATATTGTTTGTTTACATCCAAAGGACTTAAAAATGGATGTAAATACAAAACAAGAACAATAATGTTGTTTGTTTACGTCCAAAAGGCTTAAAAATGGATGTAAATACAAAACAAAAACAATAATATTATTTGTTTACATCCAAGGGACTTAAAAATGGATGCAAATACAAAATAGCAAAGTTTTTTTACACTTTGTATGTTGAAAACGTTTAATTTTTCAATAAATTTTTATATTTTCAGTTAATTGTCCCAATTACAACAATTTGTCTATAATTTTCTAGAAGTTTAAACTTTACATTAAAATAATTCTCCCAAGAAAAATGTATTTTTTCTGCAAAATGTTACACTATAACTTTTTTATGTCCGTATTTAAAACATTTTAATGCGTCTCCTTAAAGTTTAAATGTTTTTAAATCTTTAAATAAATATTTAACTCTGAAATAAAGTCGTAAAAATGAAAAGGTAAATTGGATCACTGCAATTTTTTAATCTTTTCTTCTTATTCTCAAATTACGTATTTAAAGTTTTATTGTTTAATTAACTCATAACAAAAATTGAACTCTTCGTGGTTGTTGAGTAAAAAAAAAATAATTAATGGGAGAAATTTTCCTGTACTCAAAGACATTATTTTTATTGGCTGATAAAGTTATATTTATCAGGATGGAAGATATGAACAAAAAAAGTGTGTTCCTACTTTGGTTTTCAACTGTAAATCGCCTGTGAAATTACATTTTGATCCTGACTCACGTAGCAGAAGAGATAGTTGATTCATCGAGTTCGAAGCGCGACGCGAAAACCATATTCGGCGCTGTAAAGGGATTTGAATTGCGCGCCTCAATTACTATTGCAAATACTTAGCCGGGGCGCCTACTATGATTAATGTTGATGGGAAGCAAGGTGTAAATTGAGAGCATGAGTAATTGCACTATTACTCTAATTGACTTTTTTTTCCCATTTCGTCTGATAGATCGGAACATCATAAAAATGTACCTTACATTAATTACTAAGCTGGATTATGCCGCGCATTTCAGTTATGCCAATCATCAATTACGGTTATGAATTTATTATTAAACTAATAACAATTTTAATCCTATTTAGATTACGTGCGCCGGGAGAAATTTATTAGCTGTTGCTATTACATTTTGTAACGATTCGGGAAAATGTCTGCGTTTATAGTATCTATTATAGTACGATATAGTAGCATTTATAATATAAAATATATTTAAAAAATATTAGAAAAAGTAGAAAAAAGTGGCTTATCAAGGAATAGAACTTGTTACCTCGCAGTTACCAGTGTTAACTTTACCCCCACTCTATGCTGCAGAGTAGAAAAGTATTTTTGTCTTTGTCACACTCGAGTGTTAGTGCGAGAAGGGAGATAAAATGATGGCGTAGAGTGGAGGCAAAGAACGCTACTAAGTGACTGTTTGGTGAAGGGTTCTATTCCTTGATAACCACATTTTTTTCTAATATTCTTTTAAAATTACTGCATCATATAAAAATTAATACTATATATACTCAAATATCCCTGAGTTATTAAAAAATATAATAGTAATAATTAATAAATTTCTCACATATGAACCAGCAAAACTCTTCTAATTTTAAAAAAATTCTAAATATTATTTCTAAAATATTATTTAATATGCTAAATTAGCATTATAAATTAGCAAAATTCTATTACATTTTTTAATAATAATAGAATTTGTATAATATCTTTTACAATTTTATTATTAAAGTTTCAATAAAACATTTTATTAAATTAAAATGAAATTAAATTACTATTTAAAGTAATAGTATTAAACTTATATTAATAAATATTTTAATCATTAATTAATTTAATTTAAAAATAATTAATAAATATTTTAATAAATTTTCGCTTTTAATCGAATCAATTCATAATTGTTAGAAGTGAAAACCAATTGTATAAATATAAAAAAGTATTTCTATGTTTTTTATTTATTTTTAAAAGTTCACGAAAATTAGTTTGGGGGCGCGTCGCTTGCACAATGTTAAAAATTATTAATAATCATTTTATTGCCATCAAACGAAGGCGAGGGAAAAGTAAAAATAAATGAAAAGAGGCGCATTGTGAAATTAAGAATCGGGATCGCGGGTAAACAGCGATATAAAATCTTTTTCGTTTATTTATAACGTCGTCTTTTATCCTCGGCGAGTTTTGTAAATCGACTTCGATACGGTGAAACCGACGAGAAACAAATATTGAAAATCACAAGTTCCCACTGTAAATATTTATTATCGCGGGATCGAATGCTTTTTCGCGTTATATATCGCGCCGCGGTATTATTATTACACTCTTGATACATTTTCAACTCCTGATAAGATTTTAAATATATCGATACCGATTAAGATTTTATGCCATATGAAAACACGCAAATGAAAGGAAAATTGTTCGTCTTAATTCAGGTCAGGATTATATATATAAATTACTTTTTATATACAACATTTTATATATAATTTTATACATAAATTATATTTAATAATATATAAATAGACAGATTTTGTATAAAAAATACTTTTTCACTTAAAATAAATAAATAGATTTTAATAAATTTTAAATTTTAAATTATTAAAATTTAATTATTTTTAAATTAATTAATATTATGTTTACCAACTTGATTGAAATTAATATTTTATCTATTCGATTGTGTTTTATTTTATGCAAATAAGTTAATTACTTATTTCAGTTAAAGCTCTTAATTAAAACTAACATATTTATATGTGTTCATTTTTATGAAATTAATTCACACATTGATTAGTTTCAATGTTTACTTTAAATATTACCTTCAACGGGCTAAAGAAGGATACACAATTAGCTATATTATGTTACCAATATAAATCCTTTACACAATATTAATATAGGTGACCTATTCTGAAAATCATGAATCTGCAAATTTATGACTTCATGAATATGTCAACGCATCCCCATACAAGTTTTTAAAAGGATGCGTTGAGATATTCATGAGTCAAAGAAAGATGCAAAATACTTCGAGTCAGTTTTGGAACACATTCTATGTATATCTTCTAGTTTAGAATTGTTAGTTATATTAATTTAAGTTGATATGACACAACGAATTCGAGAAAATGTTGGGAAGATTTGTGTTCGTAAAATTATGGTTTCAAATATTGTGCAACCTTATCTGATTAAACAATTAAAAAGATGACAGATTTATGAAATGAAAATGCACGATATTTGAAATGTCAAATTTATGAGCGCAAAACTTTCCACTATTTTCCCATATCCAGCTTTTAGTGCGATCGATTGGTTGCTCTCAAAGTGCTCTAACAATATTTCCATCTTTATTTGAATTATAATTTTGAAATGAAATGGTTATATTCCGAGACCATAGAGAGTATTCAAACTTAAAACACTATTTGCTTCACTACTGGTGTTCTCAACTTAAATTATGGTAGTAATGCCAACAAAATATAATTAGCAAATCTTGAGTAGGAGGAACTCCTACAATATAGTGCTTTTAAACTTAAGTTGGTGACACTGTGCCATCTAAGAGTTCAGTATGTACTTTTAAGAACGCAAAAAAATATTTGTCTTCTTCTAGTTTCTTCATTTTAATTTAATTAAAATAAAAAATAAATATTTTAATCCACATAAAAATTATTCATAATGTAATTTTAAATGAAATGATTTTTTGTCTTATACTTTATACTTTAATTCCTTCTTAAGGTAGACAGAGAAAGAAATACCTATTAAGTATTATTGTGTTCCTAAAACTACACACAGAAGACCCAATAATTCGGCTGACGCAGTGTTACCAACTTAAATAAAAATGCCTATTATAATAAGGGTAAAGGATTCAATGAACCTGGCTTGTATTTTTACTTTTTTTCGCAAACAAATTTTAATTCCTAAATATTTTCGGGAAGCGAGTCAGGAATTGAAATTCATCGGAATGAAAAGCGAAGCTCTGCTTGCATTGATAAACGCAAACATTATTTGTAAACATTTTGCGAAGGCGCGTAAAACAAACGGAAACCGAGACGCCGTTTGTTGACATTAGTTTGTTTGGCAAACTTTGCCACCGTCGGACTCGAGACGGCACGAATGAACGTTTTAAATCCTACAATTAGCCGTTTTCAATAACGATTAATTATCATTTTAATTTCAATGGCGCGTAAACAAAGCCGGCCCCGGAGGTTGCGTCACGTCCAATCGGACGCGCAACAATGCCGAACCGAAAAGGTTGGCGCATCCGCGAGCGGATCGCCGAAATCCGCTTGGCCGAAGCGGACGCTCGGCGGGATCGACGCGCGCACTTAGCAATTGCTCGCGTGTCGTGCGGCGAGCGCACAATTAAACGCTGAATGGCAAGGTTAGGGCATTAATCGTGGCTTGCGTAACGCGCCGACGCGCGACTCCTATTCTTTATTAGCGGCCAACCGTCATCGATGCGCGCGCAATTAATTGGCTCGCTCGCATTATTTCGCCGCGTTATTTCACAACAAATCGTCGCGCCGCCAACTCGCACCTATTCCCGTTTCTTATTATCGTAAACGACACCACAAACCCACTCCTGGATTGTTCCAGAAGTCAACGGAAATTTGAATTGTACGAATTTCCCGCCAAAATTGTTTTCGCGCGTTTTTATTGATGTTTTTGGGGGATTTAGGTAATTAAGACGGGGTTTTATATGTTTGAGTGTTTAACATTAATTTAATTGTTTTATATCCTTTTTCAAAAAAGGGATGGATCTTTTTTTAAAAAAAAATTACATTCATGTACAAATTTTACACAAATGCTTATCTTATGTCTTACATTTACTATATATCATTTTGTCATTATTAAAATACAGTTTAAAAAATGTGATAAGAATTTTATAAATAATTTAATGACTAGAAATAAATAAAAAAAAATTATTGTAAACAAAAATTAATAAGAAGATATAAAATTACTTATGAGCTAACAGAGATATTAATTAGTGAATTAATTTTCAGCTTTGACGTCGAAAATGGTGCGTCGACGCTGGAAGCCAGCGCCGCTGGAGGTGGCGGTGCATCTCCCGGCTCCGGCTTGGTTCTTCAAAATCTACCCCAAAGAAGAGAAAGCTTCCTTTACCGAAGCGACAGTGATTTTGAAATGTCACCGAAGTCAATGTCGCGGAACAGCTCCATTGCTAGTGAGAGGTACGTCCCTTTTTTACATTACGATAAATCATTTTATTTATACATATTTACATAACGTGTAAATAATTGGATATTATTGAGTTAAGAGGCTGGATCGTCATTATCTCAACATTTCGAATATCTTTTGTACTGTGCTAATTCAATATTGCCGTTGCAATTTTGTTGCTGCCAATGTAGCCATTTTTGTTTCCGTTATTTCGGACGATTTGGCGTTTAAATTTTTGAATTTCCCGCCGGAAATAATCCTTAACAAAGGAAAGATTATTTTTTGCACTTTTTATTCAAATTATTTTCTTTTTCGTTAAAAGAATCTATAATTTAAAGAGCTCATTGATAAATAAAAGAGATTCTTTTAAAGTAACTTTTTTTTAATTCAGAATTGAACATTTGAATATTTGTAAATCCCGCCAAAAATACCTTCCTTCTTGCTTACACTAATTTTTAAAATTTTGCTTACTATTACTTTAAAATATAATTTTCTTATTTTCAACTTTTTACATTTCTTTTTGATGTACAAAAATGTATATTATTTATTAGATAATTAAATGCTAACTTTCATATTTCCCGCTAAATTAACGTATTTTAACGTGTATGCATTTGGTAATTATAACGCATTTAAAACTGATATTTATTCATAATTTTTTATCAGTGCTTATTCCTTTTTCTCTAAGAAATATTTGCATCGTTTTCTTTTGATTTTAATAATTAAAAATTTTTCGGTGTCGCATGCGTAAGGAACGTATTTTTTACGTAGAAAAATATTTGTCGTGCGTTTTATGCTTAAGTTATGCAAATAAATAATATTAGAAAGTATTTTGACGCTGTTGAGGTGATGACTGGTCACGACTTGTATTATAATACAATCAGTCTGTGAAATTATATACATTCAAATTATCGCATACGTGCATAAACTCATATCAATAGTATTAGTAACAGATGATACGTGCCCAAAGAATAATTTAATTTCGGTTTCAAGCCAATATTGACAGAGCCGAAAATATTACCGACTGTCAATAAGTATCGTACTGCTTCTGTACGGTAAAACATCGTGGTGTCCACAATCGGTAAAGTAGATTTTGATGTAAAAAGAAACTGCCGGTGAAAACGCGCCATCTGGAAGTGGTTCTTGTAAATATCGAAGTTTTACTCGGAAGAAGTTGCAGGGATTCGATATGAGATAAAAAAAAAGTTTATATCGAGATAATTAAAAAGATAATTCGAGAATTGTGTTCTTGATTGATTCGATCGTAAATCATCTTGCGCTGGGAACGGTTTTCAATTATCTCGTCGGTAAATTGTTTTTCTTATTGCCTTCTCACGGCCGCGTGACGTCACGAGCGACCTACCTACATCAGATATACGATTTTATTCACCGACCTTGGCGGCTTGTTCGAACAATCGGCTTTTTTACCTCAAATCTCCTATCATTTTCATTCGATCGGAACTTTTCTAAAGAATGTTAATCATTTTTACCTTTTTGGCGGGAAACTATTGAAATTTTAAAATGTCTTAACATTAATCTACTGAATAACTTTAAATTAAATAACAAATGTTGTATTCTAGCAATAATATTTATTTCATCTTTTGCATTAAACAGTTGTTACATTTTTCTTTTCACTTTTTTATCACTGATAACGGTCGTAATTGAAAGTTATAAATTAAAATCCCGTAAAATAATGTTATACGCGTCCCGCATATTTACCGTTCGTTAATTGAATTTAAAACACAACAGGAGTGATAATTAAACGCATCATTGTGATTGACAAAAGTATCGATTTTAATGAAAACCCTTCGCAGACGTTGCAAATCTACTTTATCGACGGTGGCAAGATTTCCTTATAAAATAAAAAGAGATAAATTTCAAATTGGGTCATGTAATATTGATTTACTCTCGGTTCCTTGTTACTGTTAAAATAAACTGGAGTTAAGTTAAACGGACGAATGGCAGAGAGGAAGCCGTTTTGAAGTTTCGACAATATATTATCAGCGCTCATTCAGAAACAATTCCATGTCGTGCTTGAATTCGCATTGAAATTTAAGTTCTTATTCATTTGTAACGTCTTGGTACATTTCATTCAACATCGTAGTGTCGGATAAATTGCAAACGAGCTTCATATACATTTTCGCGTTAAAATTTGAATTTACCAAATTCATATTGTTGTGAATTTATTTATGGGAATTTTTCAAACTACTTTAACTTTCAAAATTATTGATGATAATTTTGGCGCGAAAATTTAAAGGTAAAAGTCAAGTTTAGCGACGTAGGTTCGATGTGAAGTTGGTCGCAAATGTCAAAGTCATGCCATTTGAAATATGTGCTAGAGACTTTTTATATTTTTCAACAATATTCAATAAGAGGGCGAATTTTAAATACAAGATAAAGAAAATTAAGTGTAATTTTCTTCTTGTGGAAAGATATTGCCATTTTTACCCATTTTTGTCCAATATTTTTGTGTTCTGTTAGACTGAACTTTTTTTATTTAAAAAATAATTTTAAGTAGGGGGATTAACAAGTACATAATTACCTAAATTTTGTTATATTGTTGGTATCAAACTTAAAATAATTAAAATAACTGTCATTCAAATTCAATTTCATGAATAACAACTTCCTCTTTAATATAATAAAGAAAAAATGATAAATAAAAAACAACAAAAATTCAAAAATAAATCAAATTAATTATGAAAAAGAAAAAAAAAACATTTGCATAATTCGAATCATTTTAAATTTCGCGGTACTAATAGTCACACTAATTTGTGGGGTAAAATCGAACACTCCCTGACATTCTCTATCTTTCTTTCGATAAGTGCGACTAACTTCACGCGGAACCCCACCAATATGGCCGCTCTTGACTTTGACCAATTGAGAATAAGATTGGAGAATTGAAATGGCTCGTTGATAATTCGATAATACCATCGGTCGGTATATAGCTGCGTGCAAATGTAGTTATGAATTAGTGTGGTAGTGGATTCGGGGTGGCAAAAAAATGTTGACGTAAATGGTCCTTGGGTTGCAGGTTCAAAGAAACAGAGCCGCCTGTCGAGCGAGCGTATGTACTCGATTCTATTATCTATATCTATATCTTGTCTTAGAATTTCTGCTTATATATATTATATATAAATCAACCAATTAACACCCCTTACCACTACAATGTCTTATTAACTCGCCTTTCGGCGCATCCACACACTATGGTTTAGATCATACTCTCACGCCAAGTACATTCTCTCCTTGTTTGGACTTTTATGAACATGCATGATTTTTAGATTAGTTCGACCTAACGATTCTCCACATTTCAGGGGTCTGCGGGGAAAAATAATGTTCATAGGTTTATGGGGTGATAATCAAAATTGGAGTTTAGACATTAAAATTTTATGAACAATTGTCATATGTTGATTAAATATCCCTAATATCAAGAAATATTCCAGAATATTCCAAAAATATTTGTCAAAAATATTCCTAGGTTCGTTCCAGAAATATTCTAAATACACACTTCCTGGTGCGAAAAATATGAACATTTAATCGAATCTTGTAGAGTGATGTAAAAAATATTACATTTTTATTTTTAAAACCGCAGACTTCTGTTACAATCTTTAATCGTTTTTGCTTTAGCTGAGTTCTTAAATTTAATTTCCCCAAAATTATATTATTTTCAATATTTGTTAAAGGAGACTCAAAGAATTTCTGTTGAATTCGAACTTTTGAGTTGTATTAAATAATTTTAAAATCATTTGAAATTTAAAAGAAACCGTAATAGAAGAAGATATTACAATAGCATCATAATATCTTTTGGGAAAATATGATGTCCCAGAGATATTCCAAGATTATCTGCGATATACGTCGAATATTCTACGATATGCTATGATATTCTCAATAAATATCGTTAATATTATGAAATTTAATGAAATAAGACTTTTGTAAAACTAATGTGAACGGTTTTTTTTTCATTATTTCTTAATCTATTCTTAAAACTCAAAGCTCAACGCGAAGTGTTGCCTTAATGTCATAGTGCTGTTGGGCCGTAGTGCCACAGTGAAGTAGTATCGCAGTGATGATTCGGTCGGTGAGTGAATTTTAAAAAATTCGTTAGTATTTCGCTTAAATTCATATGTTTTATGTTTCATTACACATATAAACGTAAAGAAATATATAAAAGGTATTAAAGAAATTAAAATATACATAAATTTATCGAGTTATACCGCACTGATTAATTTATTTTTCATTACTGCTTTTCAAAGCAATTCTTTTCTTTTCAAAAGTTTATAAAATATTCAACGTTTATCGCAGATATGATGTACTAATATCTGTACTAAAATATCTCAAAGATATCGGATGCTATTAGGGAAGCTGTTCATCTGAAAATTCCTCGTTTAAAAAAATTAAATCATAAAAAAGTAATATATCGGTTCGTAGCCGGTTATTAATATTCCTTTGTTAGACGTAACCGATATTGCAATTTTTGAATAGTTTCCACTGATTTGCAGGTTATGAAGGTTTAATCAATTTTTCGAGAGTGACGATTATAATGATTGGATTAAAGTCAGTTCACGTCAATCGCCATTCGGTATTTGGAAACGCACAAATTTCAGATTGTTTTGTTTTCAAATCCGATTATTCTGCGTAACAGTCATTACTTTGTTTGTGTATTTCCCGCGCATTTCTTTGTTTGTTTGACCTACGTTTTCGTTATTAAATTCAATTTCACGCACAAGCTTTTTTTTGTTCAATTTAATACGCGCGTTACGTGTGATAATTAAAAACTTGTTAAATCAAAAGCCGTTGGGATGCTTTTTATGTTTTTGTTTTTTTTTTTTGAATTCAAATTTGTTAACAGCTTTTGTTACTTCAAATTGAATTCACCAATTTCAACTAAATTGAACAAATTGTTAACTTTTACTTTAAATACAAATATTGATTAACAATTTTCTAGAATTAAAAGTCACTTTGTTCCGCTTTAACGGTTTTATTTTCGTTCAAATTGTGATTCCGTTGAATTTCAAATTCAAATTTCAACGGTTTTTTCTTTTATATTTAAAATTTTACGACCTTTATTTTTCTTATTAGTAGTTAGCGCGACATAACTGTAGCATTTACACGCTGTCTTTTTAGTTTAACATCTTTAATGCTTTTTTTATTTACCTTTTTTTCAAATCAAGCGAATTTACATTTCAAATTGAAATGTACAACGGTTTTTTCGCCTCGAGTTTTACGACTTTTGTTTTATAAATTATTTTTAGTAGATAAAGTTAATTATTATTGGAATGTATTTTTCCTAACTTTACAATTTTAATGAACGTTTTTTTAATAAAGAATGGAAATGACGTTGAAATGAGAATCATCGTTAGTTTTCGAAATGAAAGACATTAATTAATGATTTCCGAGATCGAAGCATAATATGAATTTATTTTTATTTGAAAAAAAAAATAATTTTCACTCTCGGTTTCAATTATTTTTCGTTTATAAATAATAGCCTTTATTTAAGAGTGTTTAATTTAGTTTTTTTTTGTTTTCCCCTCTCCTCTCGAATGAAACGATTAAATGGGAGAAATTTAAATAGAACTTTTAGTGCTTGCGAGCCAACTCTCGACTCTCGACACATTCACGACTCAGAAGTCACTCGTCACTTCTTCAGATCACCTCAGCACATCTTTCTCAAGTTACTATAACTATTTGTTTAGATCTTCAAATAATCGTTATAGCACAACTTTCTCATGTTACTCTAACTATTTGTTTTGATTTCCAAGTACTCGTATAATAAGCGCACTGAGTGTTCCTAGAGTAAAAAAAAAAACAGAAAATAAACAAATGAACAAAGAAAATTATGTGTGCACGACGTTTGAAAATGAGTGAAATTCAGTTGAAAACCTCTGATATGTGATTAACGAATTATAATTTTTTCTTTATTTTCATTTTTTTACTTGATTAATAACAATAATAACAATAATATTAATAATAGTACCATAGCCTTTGCATTTTTAAACAAATCATAGATATTTTTAGTTGCTTTGTAAAGAATTTTTGTTACCATTTATTAAAAAATTTCCCTATATAAATTAAATAACTATTAAAAAAATAATTGTTAATAAGAAGTCTGTTTAAATTTCTAGATATTTGTTGCCTCGATTAACGTTTATATTAAATTTAAATATAGATATGACATTTTTTTGTATTTTTATAAACAATAAAAAAGTTTAATTTATATAAATTTTGCTCTAGTAAAAATGAAACACATACGGTCCATATATGTTTCAACAATTTCATATAAGGAAATTATTAATTACATATATAGCTAGAATATTATGTCAATTATTGCCATATATCAGCAATATATAACTATATATATAAATTAAGGATAAATATCGCGCGTGGAAAAATTTTTGCGCCACAACAGGAGCCACAGTGGCTAATTCTGTGGTATGGAAAATTGTCGGTCCCACAGAGTCAGCCACTATGGCATTTTCTGTGGCGCTAATATTTCTCCACACGGGATGATTGTCCATATATGAACTTTTTATTTCCTTATATGAAATTGGTGAACCATATATGGACCATATATGTTTCATTTTTACTAGATAAGATAATTATATATATATAAATGCAAACTTATTGCCGAGTTAACATAAAATATAGTCGCAACTATTAATAAATTTCCCTCAGTGTATCAATGCGGTATAAATGAGCGCGAATGACTTGCTGACTGACAAACAATATGCAGGTTTCTGGAGAATTAATTAACAACTGTTTGTCTTTGCCAGTGTCATATCGCTCCCCAGCAGACAGGTGCGCGCGATCATTAAATAGAGGTTAGCCGGGATAATCAAATAATTAATTCAACCCTGATTGCGATATTAATCAATATGAATTCAAATTGTGACGATTCCTCTCGTCAAATGTGAACTTTTAATCAATTGCTAGAGGTTAATCGGTTTGTTTATTTCTTCCAACAAATTCCCTAGATTCTAACCAACTATTTTTAAAAATTATTTCTTTGATTTACTTTGAGTATCTAAAAAAATAATAGTCCTTTCTGGCAAAAAATATTACCAAATTGTTGAAATTTGTCAAAATTATTTTTTTAGTGATTTTTTAGAGATTTTGTTATCAAAGAATGTTAACCTATGTATTAGTTTTAGAAGAAACGAAATTTTTGTTTTCTAAATAGATTTTTTATTATTTTTCTCAAAATAATTGTATTAATTCTAGGAAAAACTAAAAATCTCTAGATGAAATTAGTTGTAGTCCTTGAGGTTAGTGGTATACTTTTTGAAACTAATTTTCTAAAAAGAAAAAAAAAATCAAACAACCATAAAAGTATATAAATTTATTTTCATCGAGGTTAATTGCAATTTTGCTCTTTTTCAAACGAACATTAATAACTGTTACACACTTTAGTTTAAGTCAAAAACCTATGTTCACGCAAACTAGGGGATTTTTCAAAATTATTGCCTCTCGCGAGGTCAGAAATGTTTCATGTATCATCAACATTGCCGTAACTCAAATGACATTCGCTAAAATAAATATCCCCGTAGATCAATATAGGTTAGGTAATTTAATTTGAGTAATAAATATGTATTTAGAGGTCCTTATTGATTCCTGCCTTTCTGATTTTGCTTCGGCAAACTAACAGCGTAATATATACAAGTAATACATACTGAAAACAAATAATGCTGGCTTCGGTAATCGAGTAATGGTATGTGTTAGTGTGATGACTTTATAGGTTATGTACATGATAATGTCGAGTAAGCAAAAAACAGGATAATTAGGGTTACCGATTAGAAATTTTTAGTTGTTTGACGATAAGTTTATATTAGATGTGTATTACTATAACAGCATGAGATGATAGTTGAGATTCGATCGAATAAAACGGAACAATTTTACTTTTCAGGATTTTTACCGATCAGTACAGGTAAGTCGCCCACGTGCAAGTTAATACAAGTTACCTTTGCTATATCGTTATTATGTCCCCCCCCCCCTGTTCCTCTCGGGTGAATCTTTGCTTGGAATCATGTAATTCCCATTTACGTCTGTTTTTTTCCTTTGGTTCATTATTTTCCCTTTCAGTCAGGATTGGTTTTAGAAATGCGCGCAAATCCAATCAGACGTATTGATACTCTCTCATAATTTATTACCCTTGGGGCATTGTAAAAGTGATGAATTTGTTTTGCCACGCGGTAAAGAAATATACTTTTATAAGACATGTCAAAGTTTTTATGATGTAGAAGATCATTTCCCTGCACGAGATTTGAATTTCGCGCCCTTTTTGGGTGGGAGTTTATGGATTTATTTTTTGTAATAAGCATTTCTTAATATTTAATAAAAGTATTTTCGGAATATTTTTAGCTAATCATAATTATAGATATTCTTAGGCGATAGAAATATTTTTTTTTAAATTAGCTCCATGTTTCTAACGGTTTTTTCGCCAAAAATATTAATTTATTAATGTACATATGTATTTCTTACGTATAAAAAAAGTATATTATTAAAATTCAACTGCTTAACACAGTTAGTAATTTCCACCACCATTAAAATCTATAATAAGAAATAAATTTTATTCAGCGACATCTAGTGGCAATATATGAACTATAAAATAGATTAGTATAAATGTTATTGCATAATTTAGGGAATTGTTAATAAACAAAGATTCTAATGTAGTTAATTAAATCTATTTTTAATTATACAGTTGGCACAATGTTGCCAGCTTTCGAAACTAATTAACGGAATGTCAATGGCGGGAAATTTGAATGTGAACTCATAAAACGGGACCCGGATTAAATGAATTCGCTCATAGAAATTGCCTTAAACATTGGATAAGATATTTTGCAGCGCGTAAAATTGTAATTTGTCCGTAAAATTTTTGTAACTTTTTTTTTCAAACGAGATAGTTCTTGACGGATGATCCGACATAAAAAAGGAAAAGGTTCGCGAACTAATTATTCTTGCGCGAACTGAAACGTCTTGGCACTTAGCGAGATGAAAAAAGTCCGCGATTGAGTGAATTATCGCTTTTTTATCCTACTTTTTTACGGGCTTTGATAAGTACGAACGACGTAAGAATACGAATACCTGTCTCTTTTTTTTTCGCGCGCGCAAGTTCTCGTTCGCTTTTCGACCTCCGCAACGAAAGTGTATTAATAGATCAAATTTTTACTTTTATCCCTTTTTCCACGGCATCTTCGTCCAATTCCGAATTAATTAGCGCAGTCGTATTAATGATTAATCTTGGCGGTGTATTTTCTTGCTCGAAAATACGTCGCTTGGCTCTTGGCGAAATAATCTATCTTCGTCGGCCTTTTTCATTTGAAATGTCGTGTGTTCATCCTCGCAAGTAAACAAGTTCGGTTTGTACGGTCAAAAGAATATGACTGAATAGTAATAAAGAGGAATAGTGATAGATTTACAAAAAAAAAAGAGAGAGATTTTGGTTTGAAGAAAATTATAAAATTGCAAACAAAATTGCCAAAAATAGATTTAAAAATTCATTTGCTATTAAGGGAGATTTAAAAGGGAAAAAATTAATTATATTTGACAATAAATGATATGTTACTCTAGCCATATATGCTCTTAATATATATTAAGAAAAAACATATATGACCACATGGGAAGAAAAGATTAATAAAAATTACTGACATTATTAGTAAACTGGTTATATACTTGCAAAATTTGAGAAATTACCATCTTCTGATAGCAAAACGTATCAATTGGTTGACAATTATTCTTAGAAAGCTGACACTTTTGACTAACATAGGATAGTAATTTCTCAATTTCTGCATTTATATGGCCATCTTACTAACAAAGTCAGTAAATTTTGTTAATCTTTTTTCTCCATGCATATATGTTTCATTTTTACTAGGGAATTTTCAATAAATATTTAAATATATAATTCAGGATAATAGAGAAATTCTTATACGAACCTGAAGAACGAACTTTTAAAATTGAGGACATCAAAAAACAATGTTTGTAAATATTTGAAAGGTTAAATTAATGAAACAAAAACAATAATATTGTTTATTTACAACCAAAGGACATAAAAGTGGATATAAGTAGAAGAACAATAACAAAGTTTGTTTACATTTTGTGTCTTGAAGAAGTTTCATTTTTCAGTACCATGATTCTTTCATTGAATTTTCCTAGGGAAATAAATATTTTAATTGTTGAACGTTATTTTTAGTAACAGAAAAAGAAATGAATAAACTTTCTTGAGATAGTTTCGTTTAACTTTGTCGAGTTATGTCGCGGAAAACAAATATTTTAATTGTTAAATAGTTTTTTTCTCTCTCATTATTAGTAACGGAACTAAATAAATTAACTTTCTTGAGATAGTTATATTTAATTTTGAATTTGCGAAGCAAAGTTTTCCGTCGAGGTCGTCGCTCGAGTGAGCGATGCATTCCTATCATCGGAGTTTTACTTGTAACTAAATAGTAAAAGGAATTCAAAATTACTTTAACCTTGCTATTTATAGTGCTTTATTTCAGTTCGAGTTTGTAGATGTATTAATAGTTTACGAAGTATCTGTTACTGATTATGCCGATGTAAAAACAAACTTTTCGTTGCACTTTGATTCTAAACAAACATGCATGCTTTTAAACTAAATGAGTTTGCAGCGCGCTACGTAACCTGCAAAGAAAGACATGCAAATTAAACAGAAAAAAAGTTCTCAAATAATTACAATATTTTTAAATGGAAACAAAATTATATTGCATATAGTATTAAAAAAAATTATTAATTAAATTATATGGAAATTAGTTAATGCCAAATATCGACCATATATGTGGCCACATATGAATTAAGGAAGAATATATGTGTCCATATGTGAAATTTTATTTCCTTATATGAAATTATTAACATATATATGGACCGTATATGGACCATATATGTTTCATTTTTACTAGGGATATTCTGTATATTTGTTAGTTTTGTTAGTTTCGTTAGTTTTATTAGTTTCGTTAGTTTCGTTAGTTTGGTTAGTTTCATTTAATAATTTCCTTATATGGAAATCAATTAATGCCATATAACAACCATATATGGTCATATATGGATTAAAGAAGGACATATATGTCCATATATGTTTTTTTTATTTACTTATATGATATTGTTATGAAATTTAAAATTTCCGCATAGTCAACTGTAATTTCAGTTTGTATGATTGTAATTCAAATTACGAAACCGAGATGACAGTTATTTCCACCTGATGCTTTTTAAATGTAAAATAAGTCTTTACATAAAATATTTCAATTTGCAGCGGTTAAAACTGCGACCTTCGCTGAAATCGTAATAAGCAAATAAATATTGATCGCATTTTAACAGGCGAAATTTGAAGCTTCAACTTTACTTCTCGCGCTGATATTAAACAAAAATTAAAATTTGGTCTTGTGCCAAAATGAAAATAATAAAAATTTGTAAATGGAGAAAACATTGTGTTTACTGTTTCGATGATGTTTAGTGACAAAAATTGAAAATTTTAAAAATAAAATGTAGCTCGGTAGGAAATTTCTGCTGTTTACATTAATAACAATAATTTCAATCATTTATTATTTACCGATAATACTTTTATAAAATTATTTACATCAAATTTATTTAAAGTTCAACATTGAATTATGAAATTGCATCTCATTTATTATTTTCATTGTCGATTAAATTGAAAGAAAAAAATTCATATAATTGTTTAAAATTACATTGCAAATTACGATTTCAGAATCCGAACGAATTTTAATAATGACATTTAATGGTTTCAATTAAAATTTAAATTCCTATACGTTGAAGATTAAAATGAAAGAAAGTAATTTCTTAATTATTTAGTTGTTAATATATTTTATAATATCTCGAGAGAAAAAGCAGTTGTCCCTATATGCTTCATTTTTACTAGGGTAGTTAACTTTCATACATACTAAAAAAAATGAATAAGAAAATTTTTGTTCCAGTCACCCGAGTATTTACATCCATTCTTCTGTCCTTTGGATGTAAATAAACAATATTATTGTTTTTGTTTCGTTAATTTGACCTTACAGGTGTTTACAAACATTATTTTTTATGCCCTCAATTTTTAAAAACGTTTCGTTCATCAGTTCCATTAATTCTTGTTATCAGGAAAATTAACTAGATGACTTTTTCCTCAGTATATATTTACTCGAATACATCAAGTTTTTTTACGCATCATATAATATGACTCAACCGCGATGATACAAATCCTTCTTTAAATCGAGGATGCACGCGAAGAATTGCAAATTTACCGATGTAAATTGTGGAAGTAAAATGGAAGTCTTTTCCGTTTCCTTCCATCGACAAAAATGGATCTATAGAAAACAATTGATCTCGCTTTTTTTCTCCTCTTTTTTTCTTTTTTTCCAATCCGTTCGTTTTGCGAAAGTCGAATCGAAACCAGCGTCCTTTTATTTGCAAAATGAGTGGACTCACAATTGGAGGAGGAAAAAAGAAAAAAGATTGCGGAAAATAATTCACAGAGCGGGAGATGATAAAAACGTCGCTGCGGTATAAGCGATTAACAATATAATGTTGGAATAAAATTGCAAACTGTTGTAAAATTGAATGGAATACATTGTTTTATCGGAAGGCGCGTAGTATAACCGTAAATCATTAAGCACTGTTCACACGGCGAGGAATAATTGAGGGTATATGAATGCGCAAATAAATTAGCTGCACGGTAAACAAAACACTTTGTCTCTATTCACGTTAGATGCATTCATCTTCCGTTTGCGAATATAATTATTTAATATTACATAGAATAAATACTATATCCCAGTGAAAATGAAACATATATGACCCATATATGGTCTGTATATGCTTTAACAATTTCATATAAGGAAATGAAAAATTCATATATGGTCGATATATTTATTGAAATAAATTCCAATTAAATGATAATTAATTGTTAGAACTGAAGAATGAAACGTTTTTAATATTGTCTAACTGCAAAAGTAGTGTTTGTAAATATTTGAAAGGACAAATTAAAGAAACAAAAACAATAATATTGTTTGTTTACGTCCAAAGGACATAAGAATGGATGTAAATATAAAACAAAAACAAAGTCAGCTTATATTTTGTGTTTTTTAAAACGTTTCATTTGTCAGTCCTATAATTAAATGACGTTTTTTTCTTTTTATTTCAATTATAACATTCTGTAACTTTTGAAAATACATTTTTATGCAAACTATATTATAATTTGATAGAAACTTTTTTGATTTAAATTTCGCGCAAGATAAAAATATTCGAAAAATTTCTATATGTATATATGTTGTGACTGTTACCATAATTACAAATGAAATTCACATTGTTATATAAAAAAAGTTGTAATATATTGTATATAAAAAATTATTACAGCGTGGGAATTTTGCTGATATTTTCAATAGCAACGTTGCAGGGTACAATTTTTAATACAACTTTTTTCTTTATGTATCAATCTTTTGAACATTGTACGTGTATTTTTATTATTTTTACACGAGTACTCCATAGTCAGGATGCGGAAAGTAATTGTTTGAATATCCTTTCTTTTACGTACAATAGAAATTGGCACTTTTCAACTTGGAATATTCATTATTAAATAATAAAAAAAACTAATTCTTCAATGGTATAAATAAGACACATTTGATTATTTATATTCGCTTTCAAATTCAATATATTTATATACAGCCATCCATGAAAAGTCAATATATATATTCCTTTGCAACTTTTATGTAAACGTCAAATCTTTTTAATAAAATATTTCGAGTTTGGTTATTTGTATTTTCCAATATTTCGTAACGAAAACAAATTTGCGATAAAAAATAATAAAATTAAGGCATAAAGAAATTTTATAAATAAAAAAATAACATTTAAGCGTTAAATAAAATATTGTAACTCGTAAATTTTCTTACAGAACTGAAGAATGAAACTTTTTTTAATTTAGTTAGAAAATAAACATTTGTAAGTATTTAGAAGGTCAAATTAATGTAACACAAACAATAATATTGTTTATTTACATCTGAAGGACATATAAATAGATGTTAATGCAAAACAAATACAAAATTATTTACTTTTTGCATTTTAAAAACAACTAATAGCAAGAAATATTGCAGAATATTCAAAAAATATTCCTATGTCCGACTCTTGAAATATTTATGGTACATTTCTGGAATATTAAAAAATATTAAATCAGTTCATAAGACAAAATGTCGAATTATACAAAACTATCTAGAATAACAATTTATAATAAACTGATTATATAAATTTTCATAATTTAGTTTACCATTAAATGATATTCTGCAAGTATAATGCCAAACTAGTAAACTTTTTATTAAAAATTAATATTTTTTTGCTCTCAGCGTAGGGTTAATCAATTCCTTTAAAGAATTGGAACGGCGAATTTGCGCGGGTCCGTCGGTCGAAAAAGTGGTTTTTCAGCGCTTTCGACGAATCTTTACCGCCGGGCTTCCTTATTAAACGCACAACATCTCGCATCTGTCTCCCTCTCTTGAGCCGGAAAGTGCAATCCCTAGTGCATGTGCGCAGCGGCCGTGCGCATTGTTCCCGCGCAAATCGCGGACTCCCACCGCGCGGCGTTTCTCGTGAAAGTGGAACACTCCGGTCAGTTCGGCACTACGGCAAACTGCGATGCACCGATGGGGTGTTCGAGCAACCCTGTGACGCTCGCGACCATCGACGAGTAGCGCGACAAACGTCACGGCAGCCCCAAAGAGGCCGAAAAATCGCGTCACGGCCATTCAAATTTCGCGCGCCCCCCGAACGGCCGGTCGTTTTTCTCGCGAGCATGGTGTCGCGCCGAAGAACGCGTCCCATTGATTGTGCTGTGCCGAGAACCGATCTGTGAAAAACATGTGATTTTTTAGGCTGCCGATCGTCCTTTACGGTGGGGACCAATCGAAATCTTCCCTCTCCTTTTAAACGTTAAATTTTGAAATTTAACGGTCACTCTGTTGCAGTTGTAACGGTCGTTTTTGAATTTGACGGTTGAATTTGATTTAGTGAGCTGCGTTTTTTTTTTTTTTTTTTTTTGTACCGGGCTAAATTTGCCTTCTACCCGAGCTCGCGCAGTTTGGAATTTTAAAGTCAAGAAATGGAATTTCTTGGAATTCAATACTCCGCTCGAATTTAACGGAATTTAACGGTCGAGTTTGAATATAAACTCGGCGCGTTTTATATATGTATTAATATTGAATGTATATACAAATATAATACTGAGTTTTTGGAATGTTTGCGATCAGAGTTCCGATTTTATTGTTGGCGGGATGAAATTTTAAATGTATAACGGATTTTCAACGGTAAGATTTGAATTCAAATTTAAATTTGAATTTAATGACGATTGCAAGTTCGCCGAATGCTTTACAATTATGTTTATCAACTGAAAATGTAACAAATATTCGTTACAAATAATTGAATCGAATTGTTCGCATATTTTCAATAAACGGATTTCAGCGGGATTAAATTTAAATTATAAAGGTCGCATTTTTATGGTCGAATTTAGTAATTGGTTTAGCAGCGAGAAATAATTTGGGATAAAATTTTAATAGGTTATGGAATGTAAAATGTAAAATTAAATTAAGTCTCGTGTGCGACTGCCTTTAGTAATGTTAAAATGTGAATTTTATCTCCCGTGAAATAACAAATAAATTGAAATTTAACGGTTAAAACCCGTTACATTCAAATCTTAATTTATTCAAATGAAATTCAAATTTAATTGCATTTTGTATTTTAAAGATAATAATGAATATAACTTGTATAGATATAAAATGAAACATGAGTACCGAGCCTTTGGTGATATGATACCCGAATTTTATCCCCCGTAAAATAACAAACAACGGAAAAATTAACGGTTTTTAACCGTTACATTCAATTCTCAAATTATTTAAATGTAATTCAAATTTAATTATATTTCAAAGATAGTAAGTAGCCTGCATAATTAAGCATAAGAGTTTCAAATAAAGACAAGATGATTATCTTCGAATTGGAATAAATTTGAATAAAAATTGGCGGCAAATTTGAATTGTTCATGAGATTTGCAATCGCTTTTCTAACATTTAATGTCAATTTGTTCGCCAAAATTGGGCGCTCCGCGATGATTAATACGAAACGTTAACAGTGATTGATTTTCCGCGAACTCTGCCTCAACCGCACAATACCTCGTCATAATTCTATAATCGAACAGCTCGAATATAAATAAGCGGGTGTATAATTTTTTCTCCTTTTTTCATTCAGAAACGTGAACGTTGCAAAACAAACTATATTAAGTACTCCGGACGTTAATTAATCATACTCATTAAACGTGAGTATTAGCGTTTCGAAATTTCAATAAATTACACTTTGATCACTTAATGTGAAAAACAAAACCGAAGGAAAATAATACGACACGAGCCGACGTAAAAAAAAGCGCAATAAAATGCAAATGTATTCATGGAGCAATTAATTTACAAAAAAGAATTAGTTAAGTGTTGCTAGAAAGTTTATTAGATTTTTATCCACTAAATAATTGTATTTGTTAAAGAAAAGTTACTAAACGCTTAATATTAGTTACTATAAATGAACTGTGATAATAATAAAACTGGACGCTATTAATGTTAAATTAGTAATAATAAGTCGTTGATAATGAAAAACTGGGAAAAAATTAAATATTACCAGAAATAGTATCACTAAATACCGTGTCAGTCCCATTCTCAAGTCTAAATTAACAGATATTTTATTACATCTCTATTTCCTTCTTTCTCATTCACATGCCGATAGATAGAAACAGAGATATATTTATTTAAAAATGTTACACGATGAATTTTGCAAATTTTAGCTACAATTCCTTATCATTAAATTGCTAATATCACTAAACACCTTGTCAATCACATTCTCGATTCTAAATTTCACAGATTTTTCGTTACATCTCTATTTCCCTCTTTCTCTTTCGCACGACAATAGACAGAAACACGGATATATTTATTTAAAAATGTTACACGATGAATTTTGCAAGTTTCGGTTACAATTCCTTATCATTAAAACATCGTTAGATTTTCATGGCTTGGGGTCGTAAATCGCGCCACGATACGGCGCCTAATAAATTTTTCGCGTCCCGTTTACGTAATTTTACAGCCCTCTTTGCATTACGTCAGAGCCCCCCATTCGTTTCGTTTCTTTTCGCTCGTCCGCCTCCGTCGCTCGCGCTCATTGATTATAGCGAACTGCGGTAATCAGCAAAGGGTAGCCCTCGAAACAAAAGTCTAACAAATCGATGCATTTTTTTTTCTGCACAGCTTCTATATTAAACCTTGTGCATGCGGCCGTACCGTTTGAACAATTTCCAACCGGACGATCTAGATTGCAACTGTGCCAAAAAATCACTAATAAGAAAAAAAAAAAGAAAGAAAGAAAAAGAAAAACTGTCGAGATCGTCCGTGAGATTACTTGTCTTTTATCGAACAACTACGTTTCAAATTTTTATTTCAAATTGTTTTATGTGAATTCAGTTATAAAATGAAAATAACGCATAGGTAAACATTTATATATGGACATATATGTGACCATATGTATCTATATATACATATATTCATGTATGTCACATATATGGGGACATATAAGCTACGTATATGGAGCATTTATGTAATTCAAATAAGGTGTGTTTATATATACATACTATGTATATTTTAGTAAAAATGAAACATATATGGTCCATATACGTCCATATCAAAACATTTTTCCTTAGAATAATTATAAAAATGAAAAAAAATAATAAATAGAAAAATTTGGTCGGGGATTTGAACCTCTGCCTTGTGATTTTTAGCTAAAATTTCCTTCGTTAAATTTTTCCTCTTTCAGAAGTAAGTAGATCAGATAAATGTCATATTATAAACATTGTTTTTATTTTGTTTTTTTTACAAAAATGCTAAAGGTGCCTTGTTGAATCACTAAGTATGTAAATTTGAAGTGACTTTTCAAAAGTTGAGTATCAATCTGAAAAGCACCAACCACTCGACTGAATGACTTAATCGGCGCCAAGTAAACATTCGACATTGTAAAGCAGTGGAAAGTGGAAATGTCGATCAAACGGCCGGAACGTTTGCCGTCGATCATCGTCAACATCATTATAATGCATTTGCATACGCGATATCGATACCCGTTTCTTTTCGTGTTTATTGCCAGAAGAACTGTAAATTATCGCGTTTTCTGTATCATTACCTTGACTGCTGGCTCCGTGCTTGATTGCTTCCGCGTGTTTTCTTTCTTTTTCTTTTTCCTCTTTTTTTTCTCCTTTTTTTTATCAGGGAAAACCGTCAATAATGCTGCCAGCGACATGTTAATTGACTTTTTGCAACGCGCGCTTGCATTTCAATGTATGTTTTATAGGGAATTTTACCCTAGGGATAAACAAAAATTATATACTTCTAATATCAATTTATTGGCTGGCGCAAATTAACATTTTCCCTCTGAAACGTATAATTTTTCATATTTTTCTGTCGTTGGTTTAGGAAAAAGATTATAATTGCAATAGACCTTTTGAATTTGCCGCTTAAAATGAGAATTTAATATTAATTTAAGGATATTTTAGTGCGGATTCTAAATTATATAACATACAACTTTTCCAAACGTATGATGTATAAGGCGTCTGAAGTAGTATTGATAATTACCGTTAATTTGAATTCAATTTTATAACGGTTTAATTCATGGCGGGAAATTTGAAATTGCATGTTGAAATGTCGGTATTGGGACAGAAAAAAGTGAACTTCTTATTGTATGGAACGAATCGGATGTGATATATCATCGAATTAAAGTGTTTCTGATTCTTGAATTTTTAATCTCGTCGCGTCATAAGACTCAGATCGATATAAGAGAATAGTTCATCGTTGAGTGCGAGGGTTCTTTGTTCGCTACGCAAATCTCTCGTTGAAAGGTAAAAGTTAATTGAATGACTTCGTCAAACGAAAGATCGGCTCTTTTTTTTTTCCTTCTCTCCTTCTCATCCTCTTACAATTTTCATCCTCCAGTCATTAATATCCCTGATACGCGAACAGTGGAAATTATAATGTCAGGGCTTAATCTCTGGCTTTTGAAATAAAGAGAGTCAACATCCCACTCCCTATTTCAAGATTAAAGTTCGTGTATTTATGACAGGAACATTAAGCGGAAAATTTGAATTTTAATAACGGTCGTTTCGTTTAACGTCCGTTTTAGTGTTTGAAATATGAAATTTCGGTAACTTGGATTGCCATGTTGGCCCGGAAATTTATCAGCGTCAATTTCTGAAAGGGAGAAATATTATTTGTTTCCACTTTTCGCCAACAAACCATAGAAGTTTCGAAGCCCATCTTCATTTTGGCGGGAAATTTGAAATTCGAAAATGAAATTTCCCAAAAAGTTGAACATTTTGTCGCGCAGAAATACATTCAATTGCGATAACACGTTTCCCTCGTGTTCTTTTTTAACGCTGACACTGATTAGCGGCGTTTTGCAAAACTTTATTTCATAAATCACAGTCAGACTTGACTCGTCGAATTAAGCCTCTCTTTTTTTCGAATCGCATAATTAACTTCGGCGCTTGAATAGGGAGGGGGGGCGGAAAAAAGTCGACATTATAACGAATTTCCTAACCTATCCCGTAGCCGGATTGAAAATAAACAATCACAAATGTCGCATTTGAATTTCAAAAGGCGGAATCTCGAATTAATGAATTTTTTTCAATGCATTGTTTATCTTCATTTGCATCGGTTTAATTAAAGTTCGGCGAAGGAAAGGCGATCGAAGAGAAAAGTGTCTTGGGAAAAGCGTAGAAATATCAATGTCACTCCGATCGTTTATTATCCATTTTTTTTTCTTTCTTTCTTTTTTTGTTGTAGGTTTCGCGAGATATTAATCGCTTCTCCTTTGCGACAAACGGGAGACATTTCTGAATAATTAACGTCCCTCCGAAAGGGAACGAAAGTTAATCGAACCGCTGGTTTGCGGCAAACAATTGGATATTAAGATTGTAAGAATTATCTCGTCGAAATTTTTTTATTCGCCTTCTTTCCTTGAAATATAAAAGCATAAAAGGAACAATGGAGTATGAAGTATTAATAATTATTTGCCCATAAATAATATAATATACGGAATATAAAATATAATAATAATAATAGTATTAATATTCTCGATCGTTTAAGTCGATGAATTGAATTTAATTTTCTGCAACATTGATACGGATCGTTCGGATGAAAGTACTAAATTTTACTACGTAACATGTGTGTTTTTTCATTATTTTTTACTACCCAGATTATCGAGGAGTGAAAATTTTATTTGAAATTCCCGCCGAAATAAAGTTGCAATTTAAATGTTAAGCCAAATAAGCCAGTAAAATTCGATCGAATAAAAAACATTTTCTTTTTCAATATTTTTCTTTGTCGTTTTCTTAAAAACTTTGAACGAACATTTTCTACGAATATGATTTATTATTTATTATGTTTGCGCGGGCGAGGTGGGAAAATTTGTATTTTCCAAAATCTTCGGAAACCTTTTTAGAACAAATCGTGATGGAAAATTTATTTTCCCACTTAAAAGTGGACGCACTTCTGCACTTTTAGCAGCGTTTATGCTGGTGGACTTATTTTATATCTCGCACTTACTTTGCAACACAAATTTCGCATTGAATATTTATAAAAAAAAAGCGCCCGGCAACTAATTGAATAGCCTTTCACCGCGCTATATTCGTCCGTATTTATCATCAATTAAAACTTGGAAATAATTGTATGAATACGCTCAGAACCTTCAGCGAATTTTTATGCCATTTCCTCGTTTTCGCATTGCATCCACGTTTCAATTTTATTTTTCATTCGATGAAACTTTAAATTATGGAACTAGTCGCAGCGAGAACGACATAGTATTACTTTTATACGTATTACAGCAATTTCAGATATGGCAATTTTAGTGAAAACGCATTTCCCAAAAACACTCGCCGAAGTTTGCTGCGTTTTCCTTATTCGGGACAACGTATTGGCCATTATTTTCTTACACGGATATAAGTTCATTATTAATCGGTATTACATTTTATAATGGTTCGAAAAAATGTACAGATTTATAGTATTCCTTAGTAAAAATGAATCAGATATGGTCCATATATGTCTTAACAATTTTATATAATATACTATAGACTACATATATGAACCATATATGTTTCATTTTCTCTAGGGTTCATTGTAATGATGTATTAAAATTTGTAAATTTTACTTCAACGAAGTATTAGAAGAATTAGAAGGAAAAAGATATTACTTATCAAGGAATAGAACTCATTGCCTTACTGTTCCCAGCCATGCGCTTTACCACTACCCTACGACGTTGTCTGAAGAAAATACTGATCTTTGTCTGACACTGGTGTTAGAGTGAGAGGGGATATGGTCTAAGTGACGTCTTAGACTAGTGGTAAACTGGCGCAACTAGTGCCTATAAGTTAGCGAGTTCTATTCCTCGTTAGCTAAACTTTTTTGCTAATATTATTTCAAAATACTATACTATACTATTATAAATATTATATATCCACATATATTTCCTAGTTATTGTAAAATATAGTAGCAATTACCAATGAATACATCTGAATGTACACATTCCAGTATAATCCAACGCACAAATCATAAGATAACCTTTTATTTATTCGGGGAGTCTCATTTAAATACATCAAGGTGACGTCAGCGTTCGTTCATATAAATGAATTCGGCCAATCCAAATATATTATTGATCCTGAAAGCGTCAGAGTGCGTTGTCCAAACTGTCACAAATTTTAATAAAAAAAAATCTGGAATGATGAATGCGGTGCAAACATAAATTCCATGGCGATTCTTAATATGTTATTGGCAAGGTTTTCGAAGTAAACACGATGGTAATGAGGCGAAAAAGGGAGACATCAATAAAAATGAGAAAAAAGGTGGAATGTTACTGGAGGCATTAAAATGTTGTTGAAAAATTCTTGCCGCACGAGGAAAGATAATTAACAATTTGGAATTTTAAATATCTTGTCGAATATGTTTACGGTTTTTAAAAAAACATTTTAAATCATTAACTTTAATATAATTGTCGACGACTCACTTTAGAGAATGTTAACACAGCTAACATGTTACTTATTTTAAATTAAAATTATATAATGTACTTTATAATATTGTAAACAAATTAACTTTATGCTTTATTTTTCAAATAGAACGTCCCTGGAAAAAATGAAGTATATATGGTCCATATCTATTTTAACAATTTCATATAAGAAAATAAAAATTCATATATGGGTATGTTTTTCCTTAATCCATATATGACTATATGTGGTTGATATATGGTAATAATTGATTTCAATATAAGAAAATTATTGAAACCTTGGCAATAATTGATATATTATTCTAGCCAAATATAATTTCAATAATTTCCTTCTATTAAAATCAATTCTCACCATATATCAACCATATATGACCGCATAAGGCCATGTATGAATTATTAAAAAAACCTACATATATGTCTATGAATTAAGAAAAAACAACCCATATATGAATTTTGTATTTTTACTAGGGTATCTCAGACACCTTTAAAATACCTTACGAAACACCTGAAAACTCATAGAATTCGCCAACAGTATTCTGCAAATATACCCCAGGACAAATTAAACAAATGAAAACATTAAAAATGTCGGCTTACGGTTTGAAACGACGCGAAGGTGGAATTAAAAGCAAAACAGAAACGAAATTTTTAACTCCCCTACTTTTCCTCCAATCCGTATTCTTCGGCCGCGTTATAAAAGTTTCAAAAGCGAGCAAAGTTTCGGTAACAACTCCTTTTTTTGCCTCCTCCAAAGCGTACGCGAACAATATTTACCCCGCGAATGCTGAAAAGTTTTACTTTTGTATCGTGCGCTGTTTAAATCGGCCCGACTGTCCGCTCGTTGCGAGCACAGTGCAACCATTTATCCCGGTGCAGCTTCCAACCGATTAATTGCGTAACACTCGTTAAGGAAATATCGTATTTTCCCTCTCCTTGTCACGGTCACGAGCTAAATTGCTTTAAATCCGAATTCTGCCGGGTATTACGCGCGAGCGTCACGCGTGGGAGTAACGACTCTCAAACAGCAAACTTGCCGCCAGTAATCAACTTTACTCCAGTCAACTAATTTCATCCTTTTGGAAAAGCAAATGTCCCGGCTAGCTTGAATGCCGCGAATTTGCAGAATTTAATTTTCAAATTTTCTACTACGACGGCGCAGAATTCAATTCGAACATTCAACTCCGAAATAAAACTCATTTATATAATTAACCGTGTCAAATTTGTCGCAGCAGAAGCTGCTAATAAACCACCGACATAAAGAAATATCTTTGAAATATTATGAGGGTATTATTTTAGGGTGTCGAGAAAGTTCGATGGGATGATTTTTCAGTGAATATAATCTAATTGTAATGAAAAATGAGGATAATTTGTTTTGTAAATAGAAAACGTAAACATAAAGTGTTTGTAAACACGCGGAAGGTTGGACAAAGAAAATAAAAACAACAACAAAAAGATTGTTTACTAATAAACCACCAACGTAAAGAAATATCTTTGAAATATTAGGAGGGTATTATTTTAGGGTGTCGAGAAAGATGGATAAGATTATTTTCCGGTGAATATAATCTAATTGTAATGAAAAATGAGGATAAATTGTTTTGTAAATAGAAAATGTAAACATAAAGTGTTTGTAAACACGCGGAAGGTTGGACAAACAAAATAAAAACAAAAACATTGTTTACAGTTGGAAGGACGAGCATGTAATTAAATGCAAAACAGGAGCAATGTTTGTTCGCGTTTTGTATATCGAAAGCATTTTAATCTTCAATCCTTCCCAAAACTGATATTTACGTAATAAGTGCGGTAAGCTGACGTTTGCGTACGTGTGCAAAGTTGATAACGCGGGGCCAAGGTGAGCTTGTTTGAACATTTTATTCGGAGAAATGAAAAATGTTGATCTTTCCCACAAGCACTTTGGCCTACTGAAATTCATATTTTGCTTCCAGCTCTTGTTTACTTTCCGCAATTCGATTCGAGATTTCCTTTGAGTATTTTGATTCCTCTTCAAGTCGAATTTCATTCGAAAAATATTTGATCTTATCAGCATTTGTTTAATCAATCATTCTTTGTTGTTTGTACGCCGAGAGAAAGCTATTATTAGTCGTTACTATATTTTATCATAACTCTTGGATATCTTTGCATTTATAGTTTACTTACAACACGATATATTATAATATTGAAAAAAATATAGTAGAAAAAACATTTGACCAAGGAATGGAATCCGTTACCTTACAGTTATAAGTCGCGTCTTTTACCACCATTCTATGATGCTGCTTAGATTAAGGGTATTATTTCACAAATATATGTAATTGGAAAAATATTGGTCACGTTCTTCTTACACTGGAGTTTGACAAAGACTTACTTTTCTGAAGGCGGTGTTGTAGAGTGGTGGTAAAGTGCATAATTGAGGACTAGGGACTAATGACAGGTGATTAGTAACTAGTGACTGATGACCAGGAACTATTTACTAGTGACTGGTAATTGGTAACTGGTGAGTCATGAGTAGCGAGTGGTGATTAATGATTAGTAACTGTTGATTAGGGACTATTCATGTCTGACTAGTAATTGGTAACTGGAGAGTGACGAGTATTGAGTGGTAACTAGTGAATGATAATTAGTGAGTGAGAGGTAGTGAGTGGTAACTGGTGAGTGATGAGTAGTGAGTAGTAACTAGTGAGTGATAAGTAGTGAGTGGTAACTACTAAGTGATGAGTAGTGAGTGGTGATCGGTGACCAATGACCAGTGACTACTTACAGGTGATTGCTAATTGATAGCTGCTAACTGATAAGTAGAGAATGGTGACCAGTGAGTGGTGATAAGTAACCATTGAGTAATAACTAGTTACAGGTGACTATCGACAGTAAAGTACCTGGTTCTATTCCTTAACTTCCAAATATTTTTCTCAAAAATTTCCGCTAATTTATTTCCTAAATTCTACTCTCATCATATTACACTATATCTCGCACGAATACCACGGTGTTATTATTAAGTACATAGTCAACTACTAATAAATTTCTCCCAGTTTACTGGATCTATTAATAACTGCTTTCACGTGGACATTTACACTTATTTGTCTATTAAACAATGAGCGAAACTGAGTTACGCCTAGCGAACCGATGCCAGAACTTTCGGTTGACATTTATAATGCCGAGAGGGACCCGCTTAGTGATTTATGGAGTTAGTTTATGAATCGCGTCTGACGCGATGCCGTATTTACAGCAAATATATACTTTTAATGCGCGTCTGGTGAAAAAGCTAAGTACCGTTTGACCGTTAACTCAGAGCCGGCGAGCATTAAACGAACGACGAATAACTCACTATAATTCATTGAAACGATTGGGAAACGTTGACGCGCATTCATCCGCGAAACCTCTTTTAATGGCACCGCGCGTAACTTTACAACTCGGCAATTCGCTCGATTGCACGTAATTAGCTATGCACGTAAAATGCATTAAAGTGCATATTTTTCTTGGCGTTTCGCAGATGCGACTGCATCTTTTTCTTCTTTTTTAGGTCAAGCGTATATTTAATTAAGTTTCGCAACGAGCGACGAAACATAGGAAACAAATAAGCGAACGTCCCGTGAAAGGGGAGACCAGCTTTGAAAAGGGATCCTTCGCGGATCTCGTTTAATAAAATAAAAGTTTAATCAATTCCGCTCGGGATCCTTAAACGATTCATCATTGATCGTCGTGACGTCACAGCCTGAAAATGCTGTCATTTTAAATTCACCGCAATAAATGTTACAGGAGTAACAGCATAATCATAGCCCGATTTATATGCCAATCACAACGTAATGATCCTATAAATATTTCAAGCCGTGTGCTAACGTGCGCGCCGCGAAGCGTATCAGGGAGTACATTCGAACATTCAATTAATCACTGCGCGCGTTGGCCAAATACTTCCTTCGTTATATCACACGTATATCGCACACCTTTGCTTTCTGGTAATGAAACATTGTACAATTTACTTTGTTGCAAAACTAAACGCGGGAATTTGGTCTAAAATTAAGATTGTAAGATTCGGTTGCAGTTGAGAAATAAAATGTTGAATTTGTAACCATTTCAAAGTGGAAATTGTAAATTGGTTGAGGATATTTAGTTAAAAGAACCAAATTGGTTGTTCCAATAGCAATTATCTTTAGTTATACACGCAGAAAAATAAAACAGAGTTAATATTCCCATTAAAAATTGGATTCGAACCCCAGAAGACAATTTATGAACATTCTTACAATAAATTATGAAGGAAATACTATAATAAAGCATTTATTCCAATAAATGAGTAAAAATTCCAATAAATTTATGGGAAAAAGTACTTTATTTTAGCATTTACTTCATATTATTATAAGTATTTTCATAAATTGTCTTCTGGGGTTGGAATCCAATTTTTTATGGTAAAATTAACGCTTTATTTTTCTGCGTGTAGTAACTAAAAAAAACATATTTTGAATAATATTGAAAAATACTGAAAAACGCTAAAAAATGCTGAAAACTGAGACTTTTTGGGATTCCCAGCTAAATCCCAACTAATATTGGAACTTTTCAGCATTTTTTCAGTTTTTTTTTTCAGCAGTTGTCAGCAAATTATTTCTAATTAATATTTTGATATTTGGCAAGTAATAGTGATTTACAAAATTATTTTACACTAGTGCTCTTATAAGATATAGTGATTTTTCTATCAACTTTTTTCCTTGTATATAATAAAAAAGTATTTCTTTTTATGTCAATTTTCAATCTTCAACGAAAAGCGGCAACGAGCCAAAAAGTACGATTGTATCTCGATAGGGAATAAGAATTCGCGGAAGCAGCAAACGAGACATTTGGTTTGCCCTCTCAAATTTATCAGTTAAAAGTCAATAATTTATCGCTGCGAACGTGATTTATGGCCGGAAATTCTCGATAATGTCGGTCCTCGAAGTTTTCGGGGTTTACGGAGCTTTCCAGTTTGACTAACCCGTCAGAACGCGTCCGGGGGACAATTCGCAGCGGAGTATTTTTGTTCGCGTATTTCCTCCTGGACGTGTTGACAGTAATTTTACATACGCCCTCTAATTTTAAGTCATCCGTCATCATGAATTTAACGCGCACTCCCAGATACGTACGGTCGCGGTGAAATGTGTGCCACGACGTGACTCTAAACCAGTGAGTTATGTCCCGGAGAACGACCACCCCCCTGCCCCCTTCCCACTCCAAAACGTTGCTCGAAACGTCGGGATAGTGGCGCGTTAGAAAAATAACGATAACCATCGACGTTAGGCGAGACTCCTCGCGAAATAAATTCGGTTCGCCGCTGTGTCTCAACGTGGGATTTACATTTCCTCGAGTTATCTCGTTGACAGACGCCGACAGCTCAGCGACTGGAAAGCGGGACGCGAAAATTGACGAATCGCCGAGGCACTTTAAAGTTTCTAACTTTATACCCCGCCAGCGTTAGTCTTTTCCCCGGTCGCGGAACGGCGCCAGGAATGTAAGCTCGGTTGCGGAAGCTTCAAACTCCTTTGAAGGATTCGCCCGCGAGTCGTATGAATTATAAAAGTTTAACAGGAGGAAATGTAAAGTGAGATAACGCCAAACGCTCCGGAGGATTTCCATTTTTTTCCCCATGCTCATTGGGATGTATAAAATAATCCTTTTGACCCAAATTTTATTCGGGAATTGGGATGAGGCTGGCAAAATTGCTGGATCAAGCTTTCGCAAACAATTTGACGGATATAAAACTCTTCATTTGAGTCGAAATATCGTTTATTAATGGTGGGCAGAACTAGGAAATTTAATAGCTCTTGTTTTGCCGGAAAAGAATGGAGGTTACTAATCAATATAAAAAAAACTGTTGGTTGGCGCCTAAAAGGCTGAATGACGAGGCAGAGTTTTAGTAAAAAACGTGACCCATACCTCAAAATGATTGTTCCATCCGGTGCCCAGAAAATCAACTCAAAAATCTTATGGAACATGCTGGAGAAAAGTCTATTGCTTGGAGCCGAATCAAGCTCATCCTCCGAAAGAAAGTTGTCCGCAAGCCCCGGCAGGTGTAACGTAAAAGTGTTTCAAGAGAAAACGCCAGTTATTTTGGTCGGCACTCCTAACGAGGGTAAACGAACTGAACTAGATTCTTCGCAGACGTCACGGCGTGTAAAATAAAGTGGAAAGAGTAGCGAAAACTCAGCGATCCCCCCCCAGGGGCGATCGATTGGCCGCGGAAATTTGCGGCCGATTGGCGGTGTCGCGTGCGAGATGTTATCTCGAACCCCCCCGCAAATGCCCCCAGGTTTGACATCGCACGTGTCATTAGCGGGGCCTCCTTAAAGGGCAGCGCCAAAAGAATTCTATATTTGGGATCCGTACCATCGATCGTCAACCGTATATAATCCGTATTTAGAAGCGCTTTGAGAATAGACAAAGTTGTTGAATAAGAATCGCGATAGCCTGTTATGGAGGCCACCCAGTTTCGCTCCAGTCGACGACTTCGCGAGCGTGACGTCAATTAGCCCGACGACTTCTTCCACTCGCTGCCGCATTCATTATTAATCCAAGGCAACGGCGAAAGAGCAATCGGCGTAATTCGTCAATTAAACTCTCGCGCCGCAACCAGTTCCCACGGCGACGCCGCGCCCCCCTCCGGTGGCAAATAAATTGGACTCCTCTTGTCATCGGAATCAACCCTTGGGGTACCCCCTGCCCGCCGACCCTACCGACAGCCTTCGCGCTCATCCGATAAAGCGCAACCTCTACCCTTACGTAATCACGAATCGCGGTCGAGTGCCAAGTTTGCTAAACTTTTCGCCAAAATCCCCAGCAAGTGTAGACATGAAATAGTGTCCTAGTTGAAGAAGTCTAGCTGGGACTCTAAGTGGGAATTCGGAACCAGGGAAACAAGTAGTTTCCTGAATAGATTTCTGAGTAGTTCTGGGATTCTACCTGGTTTCCTTGCTGGTTTCTTTGATTGACATTATTTTAGCTGGATTGATATCCCTAGTCTTTTTTATTCTTAGGCTTTTGCTCTATATGTTGCCCCTTTCTCCATTGAATGGAGAAACTAAATATTGACCAAGATCCTGAATATTTTCTGTCGCCAAATTCCTACTGGCAGTCCTAATTATATGTATTTGAGAAGGGATTTCAGCCGGTTGTACATAGATTTAGGTTCTCAACAGGGTTCCTATCAGAAACATTACTATCAAGAACCTCAGTGAAATATCAAAGATTGACTTTTACTTTGCTACCCCTATCATCGCAATGTTACCAATCTTTTGGAGATCTAGAATTTCCATTTAGGTAGTGCTGCTACCCCAAAGTGGTTTAGTTCCTATCCCATTCAATTTTCAACCCAATTTAATGTTAATTACCCTACGCCAATTCACTATCAGGACTTAGGATTCGCACACTCATTTAGCTAGGGAATTATCTACGGATAACTCTTCTAAAACTGATTCCTACTTGGTCCAGTAGTGAAAGATGTTATTACCCCTTTCCTGGCACCGTGAAATAATTTGTCGGGACTGGTGGAGGAGTCGAATGTGGGACCCTAACCTAATTAGTTTCATTTGGATAAGTGCCTGGATGCTTGGCCCAGTTAGCAACCACGATGAATTTGCCCGCAACTGCCTCCTCAGTTGGCGTATCAAGATACACGGTCCTAAGTAGCGCGGAAACTTCGGTCGCACTTCCGTCAAAAGACTTCGCGTCGTTCGCCTTGTTGTCATCGATCCCGTCGCGTCTAGGGAATTTATGATATCCGCTGGCATTCTCAGTCAATGGCCGCTGTTGTTTTGTTCCTACGCGGAAGCGTAATTTCAGAGCCGCTGTCATTGTTTTTCGGCGGAACTTTGCCGTTTACGCTTCTTGTTTGCTCGACTAACGAACCCAATACTGCTGAAGTTTTGATTCGATGTATCTGCTTTCATAGTGCTCTTTAGAATTCTGTACTTTGGCGAGAATTCGATACGTGCTGGTGTCAGTTAAATTAAATTTCATACCTTTTTCATGCTTTTGTGATGGGGGAGAGAGAGAGAGAAAAGTAAATAAATAAACAAGAGTTGTTTGTATACAATTCGGGTAATGGAAAAATAAATAAATAAATTCAATGAAGCGCGAAATCCGTTTGTTTCAAAAGGGTTGTTATTGGATGCGTGAAATTTGGCTGGAAGTAGAATTTTTGGTGTAAAATTTAAGTGGAAAAAGTGCGTTGTATTATTTATGAAGTGAATCAATAAATTTGCATTAATTCCCAATTTGGTGTCTTCGTTTTCCACCTTTGACATGGAGATATTTTTTTTTTAACGTAGTGTACTCACAAAAGCGTAAATCGGAAAACTCGGCAGTATTAACGTTTATGCTTCAGCGGTGACCTGAATTTTTACTGATCAATTATATTTCATACTAATATCGTATACGTTTTTATCGTATGATCTTCTTTTCCCTTTTACAGAAAAGAAATTGTCTTAAATCCCTGTAATCATACCGCAAACTCAATTATATTTAATGCACTTTAATAACCTTTAAACTTTAACTTAATTACAACTCAACTAAATTGTAAATCAACAAATATAGGCAAACCAATACGCGTGGATCTTTTAGTGAAAAAATTGATAATCTTTAAAGCCGATACGCGTGGAACATTTTCAAGTAAAATTACATAGAACAACGATAATTAATCATTAGATTATATTGAAAATTACTATACTTCATGGTATCGTCATGAAATTTTATATTGCATATAAAATATTATCATATTAACTCGTGTTACTTTCTTGTATGATAAATAAAAAATTATAATATAACGTTGAATATTTTAAGGGCATTTTCAGTTTAGTAATAATAATAATAATAATTAAGATTATGGATGTTCTAATGGTTTTTAATTTTATATCATAAAAATTATTAACGATCTTGGTATCCGTTGATAACAAATTTATAAAATGGGGAAAGTAATACGCTTGAAATTTAATGAAATGGAAATTCGTATAACAGATATATGTGGGTTTTTAGCGAGAAGATAGAAACTTTGCAAAATCAGTACACGTGGAATGGAATACATAGAACAGATATGCGTGGGACTTTAGTGTAGGATGATCATTAAATTGAAAATTACGAAAAAAGGTAAAAGTATATTTTTTTTTTTTTTTATAACTCACCCCAGAATTATAAATAATTCTAAAAATAAAATTTTACATTTTACGGTTTAAATCCGGCATATTTTAACGAAATTACACTATTTTAAGGGAATTAGGATACTATAATACGTAAATCCTTCATATTTTAGAAACACCTGCTTCGAGACTTTATATTTATATTTAACTACAAAGTCGAGATTTGAACAAGCAATACGCGTGGATCTTTAAGCAGACAGTCAATAAAAGTAAAATAATTTGTTTACCTTTTTTTTCCCCGAGAAAACCACTTTTAACATGATTATTCCTTGACATTTAACCTTCGATATTTAACTCGAAAAAATATGAATTTACACAAACGAATCACGTAGATATTTAAATTGAAATTCTGCAAAAGTAAAAAAACTTTTTCCACATTTATTCAGATCAATTTTAAAATAAGTGTTTTTATTTTTAATTTAAACTTCTATATTATTATCGTTCAAATATCCTGGATTGAAGTTTTTTGTTTCCATATATGAAACTGTTGAAGCATATGTCGACTGTATATGTTTCATTTTTACTAGGGATATTTTGTATAATTTTTAGTTTTGTTAGTTTTGTTAATTTTGTTTGTTTTGTTAGTTTCGCTATTTTTGTTAGTTTCGCTAGTTTTGTTAGTTTTGTTAGTTTCGTTAGTTTCGTTAGTTTCATTTAATAATTTTCTGATACGAAAATCAATTATTGCCATATATCGACCATATATGACCTTGTATGAATTTTATATTTTCTTGTATGAAATTGTTGAAACATATATGGACCATGTATGTATCATTTTTAGTCGGGAATGGCGTTTGCGGAATTGACTGGCGCGGCATAAGTCAAACGCCTTGACCCTCGGAAGAAAGCGAATCGATTAGTGGCCGTCCGTCGCGGCCCAACGGTTTTGATGCGACGCTTACCCGTCACAGGAATTCGCTCGACGCGTGATAATGTTATGTAACGGCCCGAACGTGTCCGACAGTCCGCCACGAGACTGCATTTTCGATAATCTCATTAACGCGCGCCGAACCACCGGGTTATTGATCGTGTTGTGTAACTATTCGCACATGCGGTATTAGCAATGGCTGTCGACTTCTTTAAACCCAATCGATTTCCAATTTTTCCGCTAATTTATGTTACCGTAACACACGTCCTGCAACGTCCGATTTAATTACGGTAAAATGTTTGAAATTCAAATTAACGGAATTCCCGCCAAAAGGGCATGGGTGTTTATGAAAAATTATTTCTCCACTTTTGCGACTCTCCGAGCGAGTTGGAAACTAACTTTTATTCCAAAGTTTTCAATTTGGAAAGGTTGTTTCGAGAGGCAATTTTATAAATATTTACAGGTCTTGTAAATATTTACGAATGTGCAGTTTGGCGGGAAATCTGGCAGTTTGAATTTTAAGTCAAATTGATTCGGTGGAAGGATAATAATCGGTGCGGGAAAACAATTGGACTTGTTCAGACAAACATTGAATTATTTATGTGCGGTATAACAACACATAACCTCCATACACGATATCATAACTGATCATTTATGTGCAAAATGGCTCATAAATTTTGCGGAACTTATAAAGTAATAAACATATGGCTTGCTTGCTTGCAATATGTGAAAGTAAATAAAACATGAGTGTTTATTCGGTAATCGATTTGAGTTGGAAATGAAAGAATCAGACGCGGCCAATGTTTCTGTTTTTTTTTTTTCCTTTTTTTTATGGACAGATAAAACTGAATGATTCGAAATTTGTTACCAATTTCACCGACAAGAATTTAATTTACACTACGACCGGGGAACAAACATTTTTATTCCATTTTAATGTCTTCTTCTTTTTTTATTTTTCAACTGTGCGTAAACATCTTTGAATATTGGAACAAAAATAATAAATTGAAAGCTCCGGCGCCTCGATTGGCGCCGAGATCCTATCGCTTTTTTTGTGCCGGTTTCAGATATTATTAACCTTTTCACTTTTAACGATGTCAAATTTATTTTCCCGTGTACACAGAGAGAAATTTACTGGCGGTTACTGCTATATATTTTAATGACTCGAGGGTATAAAAATTTAAGCCACTCCCACGTCACATTTATAGTAGAGTTTGAAGAAGACCTATATTTTTCGAGGCGGTGGGATGGAATAGTGGTAAACGGTGACTACTGACTAGTGAGTAGTGACTAGTGAGTAGTGACTACTAACTAGTGAATGATGACTTTGATATAACGGCATTGTCTTTAATATTGTTTAAACATTTATTTTTCAATTGTTATTATCAAATATAGTAATAACTATCAACAAATTTCTCTTATTATAACAGCAACAAAAATTAACATTTATACATTTCAAAAGATTATCATCAAATATATACAAAATCTAGTGACTTATCTAGTGATTTAATTCATAACTCAACTCACTCGTTAAATTAGCTAACTTATAAACCTCAACATCCAATAAATACGTAATTAAAAATTATCATCAGAAATTTTTCTGTGATAAAAGTAACTTGTTAAACAAATTGGAGCCATATAATGGTGTATTTTACTAATTTACGTGTGATTTGCGCAGAATGATAGCACGAAATATTCCGTATCGTTGCCGACGTGAAATGTTTGCTTTCAGATTTTGCCGGCAATTTGTCGTTATTGATGGTACGATGCATACTCGTACGGAAGACGACTAGAGATGAAATCAAACGGCGCGCTCTGTAATTTTCAATGCACCATTTTACCGTTACCTTTTACGCCCACGCGTCGCTATATACGCCTGCAACGTTGGCCGCGAATATCTAGAAAAATGTCGCCGTTATTAAATTTATTTCAATAATTCCCAGTTGATGCGCGAGATTAAACAAGTCCAATGGCGGATTACGGTATTTATTTTTTGCCGTCGTAAACATCAATTTTTAAATTAATGAACACGTTTAATATACTCCGCGCGCTTTTCATTTATTGAATTTATTCAGTTACTCGGTTTGCAACATAAAAATAATCCGGGACGTCGAATGCGTCTAAATATAAAGCAAAAAAAGGGAAGAAGAGCTAATAAAATTTATCAGGCAAAACAGTTTAATTAAAATAAAACCGTATAAGCAAAATATTAGCAGTTTATATGGGGGGGGGGGGGG